>ML457837.1:0-12132 GCA_005239535.1 Nicotiana rustica | reverse complement strand
GGGGGGGAGGGATTGGTGCATTATGTTTGGCTTTTATAGTAAATAATTTAGTGAAATTTGCTGTACGCTTGAGCTTTTCACTTCTCTAAACGCCCAAAATTTGTCGATAACTGAAAATGTGCTGTTTCCTCATTGATTTAAAAGCCCACCCCCACAGCATCCTCACAACTGGAAACATAAAATAAAAGAAAAAAAAAGGAAAAAAAAGGAAGTGGAAAAACTGAAGCAATTGCCGTTTTCTATTTAATTTTTTCATCATTCTAAAGTGATTTGTTATGTTATCCAAGTGACGTTTTTGAGGATTGCTATGGTTGTAACATGGCTTTAGTTAGTATTGTGCTTCTCACGAGGACCGATGCATCATTTTTATCTTTTTTCTTTTTCTTAAATAAGGCATCTGTTCTCATATGGTTCTGCAAGGAAAAAAATATATTTGCAAATTTGTTTTATGTTTTCATCAATGCAGCTGCTCAAAGTGTTAAGCTGATGGATCCTTGTTCTCCTAGAGGATATACACACAACGTAAGGTCATTGAAGCTCTCCCCCAGTAGTTTAGCGGATAAGAACAGGTTCCTATCTGCTCTGTATCCCGGCGGCAACTTCTCAGAGTGCAGATCTGCGTCATTATCACTGTTGCAGAAAGGCAAAGGTTTGCTTTTATTGTTACCTGTAATAGAACAAATATGCAATGTTAATTTTGTACTTATTTTTATCAGTCATTTCCTTTCATTTGAAACCATTTAATGAAGCTCTTTTTCTTGCTTTAATGCAGAGAGTTGCCCTTATAAAAGCTGCTACATTGGGTCAACATTTATGCCAAAGCTCCAGGGGAAGTTTTTGGCTACAGAAAATTTTTTCCACACTTCTAAGGTGCACATTCATCTTGCAACTGTACCAATGTGCTGATAGAAGTCAGCATTTTGTTGTGTTATTTGTGGGTAATATCTTGCTTTTGATGTGCTAAAGAATGGCTTTTTTTGTTTGTAATTTTTCCTCCCAAACCTTTGTGAACAGTTTTTTGGTTTGCCCCCAAAAGCTTTTCTTTCTGATCTTATGGCTGCTGGGAAAAGTTTTTGTGAAGAGGACTGGTCAAGGTTGAAAAGCAAGTACCACTCTCTTCAAGAGGAGGATTTGCATCGTTATTGCTTCTCTTCAGCGTATATACTGGCGCTACTTCATGATAGTCTTGGAATTGGTTTGGATGATGATAGGTACTTACTAACGTTTGATTTCCTCTTAATACTTACTGCTGTCTGTTTGACTTAAAAAGAAAGAGAAAACTGTGCTGTCTGCCTTTCACATGGTATAGCTTTCCAAGTTTAAAAATGGTGTCATGGTTAAGTATCTTATCTACCCTTCCCCACTTCTTCCCAAGGCTCGTGTCTAGTTTGAATCTTTCGCGAAGGGAATAGTTAAAATCTACCGAAAAACCATAGACGAGGAGAAAATTTGGAGTCAACAGAAATGAAGGTAATAAAGAAGAAAACATAAAGGAAGCGAAGTACCAGTAAAGCATAAAATTAATACAGTTTACTTCCAATATAATTTTTCCCTAAGAAAAGCATATAGTTAGTGGAATATTTGACTATCCCACTTAATTCATATATGCGTTTGAGCAGGATTGGATATGCTAATCAAGTTGAAAATATTCCACTTGATTGGGCATTGGGAGCATTCATCTTGCAGAGTACGGCTGAGGTGGACAAAGAGCATTCCGGGTGGTTTGCAAATATGTTCAGTGAGGACTCTCTTATTTTGCTTCTCTTCTTTGCCTTTTTCATTTTGGTGATGTTCACAGCATGGTATGTGTCAAAGTGGAGAAAGCCACAATTGAAGACTGTGTATGATCTAGAGAAAGGAAAGTACATAGTCACACGTGTTGGAAGATGTTCATAGATTGTTTTATAGGACGGGAAGCCATTTTCCTGCATCTGTGGATAAGGCGAAAGGACCGAAGTGGATCAGCTGCCTCTGCCAAGAATCTCTGTACACTTTGTTGCTTGGTACCTCAAGTAAAAGATGCTATTCTTCGTCGAAGTGAGATCAATTGTATGGACTGCTGAAATGAGGTTGACAACCCACTCAAGTAGTCCGTCTCTATTTATGGTCTATGAAAATTTATACCAGGAAAGCTTCCATTGAGAATATTAGATGGTGTGAGGAAGCAGAGACTAGAATGTAGAAGAGCTGGTCTTTTTTGGTAGCAAGGATGTTGTACCATTTACACAATAGTCATAAATACACGATTCCTTTACCAAGTTGTTCTCTTTGAATTGCCAGTATCACCTGAAGGGTGGGTAGAATTGAAGTGTCTCTCTTGGGTGGTAAATGATTCGAAACTGTAATTCGGCAAAATGGAGCCACGGTCCGTTGAGACTTGGGATAAAATATGTCTATGTCTAATAAACATCGATAGTTTTAATTAGGGACGTAGGTAGTCCTTTCAAAATATGTTTAATAAATAAACTTCATTCTTGTTTCTAGGATAAGTTAGGTACTAATAAATGACCCTAATTCCAACTGCAATATCCATTACCACTCGCCAACTACACAGCCCTTACTTTTTCCCCTGCTGCATGAGAAAAAAGTTAATTCCCCTGCTGCATGAGAAAAAAAGTTAATTTATTACATTACAGTAACATATTCACATCCACTTCCGTCCGTACCTCAACAAAAGTAATCGTATTTTATTAAAGAATATTTTTCTTCAAAATTTGGAGTTACTAAGCCCGTTTGGCCACTAAATTTTTTTTTTCTTTTTTCGAAATGAGTATTTGGCCATGAAAATTTCAAATTTCACTTAAGTTAAATTCGAAATTTTTTGGAAATTTAAAAAATACCAAAAACTATTTTTTAATTTTTTTTACTTCAAATCACTTGAGAAAATTTTAAAATAATTCCAAATTGTATTCTTATCTAAATACAAGTCTAATTTTCAAATATCATTTTTACTTTTTCCCCCCCTAGAATTTCACAATTCTTATGTCCAACATCAGTAACCTTCTAAACATGAGAAAAGTAGCCAGGCTGGTGGAAGTGAGTAATAGACTACTTTTCCCTTCCGTCAATTAAATTTTCAACCGTTGAAAGAAAACATTATAAAAGGGGGTTCAAAATCATCGACCACTAACTTCATTTAAAGCCAGATTGAGCCATCCCTGCACCAAAACCGAGGCAGACAAAACGAGCCGTTGTAAACTAAAAATACGTAATTTTGTCTACTTTATATAGTAATATTATTTGAAGAATTAAATGAGTTTCTTTTTTATTGTGATTTTCCTTATATATTTTAAATAATTTAAATTATTAATTATTACTTCATTTCAATTTCTTCCATAGGGTTCGAGTCTCAAGAGTCAAACAAATTCTTTTTACCATAATTTTTAATATGCATTGTGAATATTTAATTATTAACTTTTAAAAGTACTCTTTATATAATTTTTATTTCAATAAACATAATGATTCTATGTCTGAATTTAATATCAAAATTAACTCGTTGACCCATGGAATGTGTAAACAATCACATAAATTGAGACGGAGAAAATATACTTTACATAGTTTTGAATATATAAATTTTATTCATAATTGAGGATTCGATGAACTCATATGGAAAGTTAGATATTTTAACTATCATACACAGTAATAAAGTGGAAGAGAGAAATTAATATACATATCCACATGTTCTTCATGCGTCACCATATAAAAATCTGTATAAAACGTCCATACAAAGTGACCCATCCTAAGCTCCAAAATTCTGAAAATTGCACCTAAATGTGCAGAAAACAACAAAAATATTTGGTGCTTTCTTAGTTTTGTTTTATTACTTTTGTGTCAAAACCTAAGACAAATACCATTCACACCGCTATATTATTTTTGGTTGGTTTCGCTACATTTCCGCAGAGTTTTTTGGCCATTTGTATTTCGTTTCCTGAATTTCTTCATTTCTCCAGGTACATTTTGTTTTTTTTTAAATCTTTTTTTCTTTTAATTAATTTATAGTTTGATTTTCATTTGACTTGTATTGTACTGCTGTGGATTTTGAGAAATTCCTTGATCTTGCTGAGGTTCTTGGCTTGATGGGTATAATTTTATCTTTAGGGTTTTGGTTTATGCACATTTTTATATATTCTTGAAATTTGTTTTTCAGTTTTTTAAATATAACATTGTAATAAAAGATCTTAACTAGTTTGGAATTAAAAAGTAGTAGTTGTTGTTGAAGAAAGATCTTAACTTTGTGGTGCATTTCGTTTTTGAGGATCCAGTTAAGTTGGAAATCTTGTAATGTGTGAAAAATTAGGAGATGAGTGTTTTTTATTTATGAATTTTGAAGTGATTTATTGGTAAATTTGATGTAGGAATTGTGTCATTTTATTTGGGTATAGAATGGGAGATCGTGTGGTGGTGTACATGGATCGGCTTGTGAAGCCGAATGGACCAGAGGTTACCAAGAATCCTGAAATGGTGGGACCCTCTTCATTGATGACTGTGGAGGAGGAGGGCAATGAGGTTGCGAATGAGGAGGCACCATTAATTGGTAGAGGAGAGTGCAGGATTTGCCAGGAGGAGGATTCTTTGGACAAATTAGAGAGTCCATGTGCTTGCAGTGGAAGTCTCAAGGTGAAGTTTTTATCTCTTTGCTTTTTGTTTTGTTGGAGAATCTGATCATTTCTTGAGTTATATGGAAAAATTGTTCCCAGGGATTAAAGGAAACGTGGGTGTTGTGGTTCACTATTATTTGTTTTCTTCGTATTTGCGATGCAATTGGAAACATTCATGCTTGCATTGGCTTCAGTGGTATTTAAGTTATTGGTATTCCTTAAGTGGATTCAACTAGTTTGGCACAAGTGGATGTGCAAGGTAATATTTGATGAAATCTTGGGCGCCATTGTTGGCGGGGGGGTCTTTGCATGATGGTGGTGCGTGTTTTTTCTTTTCCATTTTCTCTTGGTGCCTCTGCAGTGATAGAATTTATCCTTTTCAAGGCTGTTGTTGGGAGCCCTTATCTCAAACAAGCTTGGTTTTACTTAAGTTGTGATTATCTTCCATAATTAACCAATATATGACCCTCGCTCCTGTTATCACGACATATCCTGCTATCTTTATGTCGTATCGCATTTCTATTTTCACTTCAGGAACTCTTTGATTCCATGGCAGAACTTGATGATATAAGCTGTAACATGCTTGCTGCTGCCGTTCTTCTGTTGCATTTGTTTTCTTTGTATACATCTTCCTTCTATCGAAGTTTTTTGCGCTGACAATTTGATGGCTTATCTGCTTATTGTCACAATAGCTGCATAGATGGTAGCACCTCTCTTCTTTGTAACGTTTCCATTTTATTATACATTAAGTTACAAAAGTTCTTTAATTGTCTTATAATTCAAGTGTTGTCGTACTTTTGTCTCTCTAGCTTTGTTTTCTTTTTTCACTTTGCCTCTCTGCTAATTATTTTGGTGGAAAAAAAAAAAACTTGAACTGCAGTACGCACACCGAGCATGTGTTCAACACTGGTGCGATGAGAAGGGGGATATTACTTGTGAGATTTGCCATCAGGTATGTGTCAATCTTCCAGTTGGTTTATATTTTTCTTGTGTATTATGAGGTTGTTGAAAAGACACACCCATCAAATGTGAGAGTACTCTTGCTTGTGCCACCATTGAGTGACACAGGTTTCTTCCCCTTTTGAAACAGGAATAGCTTTACCCTTATGAGTAGTTTGGTAAGTGCGATGGGTTTAGATGTTATATACAGTCCAGTGAGATTAGATCCTATGAGATAAATGTGGAGAATTTTGGCCCCAGATGTCTGGCTTGCATATTTTGCACGGGCTACATTGTACTTTAATGTGTCACATTAGGCTGAATGGACAAGATTCAGTACATGATAAATTACTTATACTTCTAGTTCAAAAATGATGTGGAAGTACCCAAGGATATGGCCTAGTGGTCAGTGGAACTGCAATATTTATTTTGCCCTATAATCTTCTCATAGTTCTGATATGGTTTACCTATTGATATTTAGATGTAATTTACCCTTTAATATAATTGCTTAGTTCTCGATAGTATCTAAGCTTAGTTTGGTTTTTCAAGATGATGACATTCGGATATGTATTTGTCTCTTGGAGTATTCCACCCTCTTGCTTAGCTCAATCCCATTATGCTTTGACGTTCAACTTTTTCTAAAATAAATAGCATTACTCATGATGATTTCAGAGAACTTGAGACTGAGCTTGATTCATTTGAATGTCTTTCCTTTTATCTTGACACTCATTAGATTATTTATTTTCTGAAAAGTTTCATTTCAAAATGTGCAGCAATATCAGCCTGGTTACACTGTACCTCCTCGAACTGTGGCTGAGGAGACAATTATTGATATTGGGTGAGTTTAAGTTAGTTCATCTTTCATGTTTTTCGTAAACTAACTTGTTTGAACTTGTTTACCTGTAATATGTTCAATACAAACAAGCCATGATTTATGTGATGACCTCTTTGGTTGGTGACATTAGCTAGTCAGTGTGGAATTAGTCATGAGGCTTGACTTATGTGCTTATACAGTTTCTAAACTAATTTTAAGCCTTTCATATGTTGTGCAGAGGAGGATGGCAAATCTCCGGTACTCCTTTGGATTTACATGATCCCCGCCTCTTGGCAATTGCAGAGGCTGAACGTCAACTTCTAGAAGATGATTACAACTCTGCAAATGCAAGTGGTGCGGCATTCTGCCGATCTGCTGCTTTAATTGTAAGCCCTTGTAGAACTTATTTCCTAAGATAACACTGCGAGCCTCTTTTCCATGCATTTGTGTCATTTCTTCATTCTCTTTTTGTTTCACCTTCAAGCAGTGGGTAAAATGCTCCTTAAATTTCGTTCAAAAGAATACACTAATCCCATTCAGTGTTTTATCCAACTGAACTTTTAGGCAAGCGATAGGCAAGAAATAAGAAAGTTTTTAGAGATACAGATGTTTCTTTTTCCACTGTGCTTAGTTGTTTTTCATTTCCGAAAGTTTAGCTTTTCACATTTTAATTTGTTTAGAAAAAGAAATTTTGAAGAGAGACCAACCAAAATGCAGAGTGCAATACCTTGTTCAAGCTTTATATTGCTGAACGCCACTACTAAAGCCTACGCTTTCTTCAAGATATGAAAGAGTGACTTTCTCAATTGCTGGTGATCTATATTGACTGGTCTCTCCTTTATGGTTATCCGATATCCAGGATTCCTATACTTCTTTTTTCTCCTCATCTTTTGGTCTACCCCTTCCCTTTTCTACCCACAATCTGATTACTGTCCAGACTTAAATGATGATTTTCATTGACAGTTGATGGCTCTTCTACTCTTGCGCCATGCATTACCTATGACAGACACCGATGGAGACGATGAAGATCCAACTGCTTTCTTTTCGGTAAATTGGCTATGCATATCTATATGGTTGCCATTTGCCTACTATTTCTCATACGATGGATCTAATTGATTCATGTCTGCAGCTTTTCTTGCTTCGGGCAGTTGGCTTCCTTTTACCCTGCTACATCATGCTCTGGGCCATCAGCATTTTGCAGCAGCGCAGGCAAAGAGAGGTGGGTGTTAGTTAAGCTAGTCATAATATTTGCTGCATCTTTGAATTGCTCTCGAGAAAGTTTGCTGTCCATGTTTATTTAGTTATAAGTGATCGTAAAACTCTTCTTCACGGTTTGGTGAAGCAGGAAGCAGAAGCATTGACAGCAACACAATTTGCAGTTGTGTTGCACTCGGGACAGTCGAGAGGTGTACAGTTTACGATAGCATCAGCTACACCAGCCACACCAGCTACACCAGCGGCTCCTGCTTCAGTGGATCATGTTTAAACAATAAGAACAGCATATCTTTTTTAGATAAGTAAGAATTTCATGTGGATGCATATCTATGCCAGCTGTGGGAGGTCTAGCAATGTACTCAACAGTCTAATAACAAAGAGTATCCTTGGTCTCTTATTTTTAAGCTATAGAAGCTGCCTTATGCATAATTTGTTTATCTGTATTGTGGACAATAGCACCATCTGATCTTTACTCAAAAATTAATCTCTGTAAGCTGTATATTAAACTTTTCAAAATTTTACATCTATGTTCAGCTGTTTAGATTAACTTTCTTGCCCATAAAGAATTTTCTTCTTATTTTAGTTCTAGACATGTGACTTTTCAGCTCATGCCCCCAAAAAAGAAAAAAAGCACGCATCAGAAAAAGGGGTATTATCACTTTTAACTTGCGCAAAAAACTGTTTACATTCTGTAGCCGAAAAAGTGTATAAAATTTGTATATAACATACAAAATGTATATATGAACAAAAAATACACATTTTTCGACTATTATTTTGAGAGCGGCTATACAATGTCGTTTTCTCGCGCATCTCACCTGAATCCCTGCTCATCCTTTGCTCCTTCGTGTGTTCAGAATTACATATATCACGCTCTTAAAACATAGTACTAATTCATCTTTGGTTTATTAAATTTTATTATCAGTTAAAGCTAAAACATCACTTCCAATTTTTACCACTTTCAACTTACCACTGTTGGTACCTAGGCATATTTATTTTCGAATAAAGTGTCAAATTCATATTTTCCTATTTTTCTTTTCTTAATGGAGTAATAGTAATCACTTTTCATGCTAGTGCAACCAAGAACTGTTATATGACAGACATTAGTGTTACAATAACAAATCTGAAAGCAGGACTTGCAAATTTTCTCAAGTGATTTTCTACTTTTTCTCGTAACACAAAAGGACAAGCGATAACGTTTTGAGGAAGTGCTTGAAATTCGATGTAGTTACCAATAAAGTATATATGGCCAACGGTACTACGTGACCATTATATCTAAACGCTCAAACTATTAGAGCAAAGATACTCTTATTTACTTAATTATGTCTTCAACACGCTTCCTCACGTGCGAGCTTGATTCTTTTTGACGAGGAATTTCCTTTTGGCAACGAAACTCGAACCAAAGACCTTTGTCCGCTCTATGTTAAAGTGTGTGATCATCTTTAAATCATAAGAGAGAACACACCTTCGTTCCGTCCCAAGACAAACAAAACTATCATTTAACAGACTGCTAACAATCTTAACTTTCATTGTCAAATTCAGTAAGTCTTGTTGCTTACATTTCCTTTTAGGGTTAGAAAGGAGTGGTAATTTAAGGAGGGATCCAAAAGAGAAGATATAGATTGAGAATATATAAAAGTTGGAAGAACATACTCGTGTATCCATGTTATAGGATCATTTCTATTACATAAATTTATTCATCCAAAATGATATTAAAGTAGAGCAAAGCATCTTCTTTAAACTTGTATTTTTTGGGTAAACATTCTCTTTGCAGTGTCCCACTCTTGTCGTTCAAATCTAACCTTTTAACAAAGATTGTCTTTGTGAGCCCACTTAGCTAAATCTTGGTGTTTTCTAGCATTAAATTATAGATGTATATGACCATACCCCATGCAACACAATCTTTTTTTTGGGGGGCTTGTCTTGCTTAGCAGATAAGGACTTGTTCCTCTTTGGTCGGATTATGGGTCTAAACTAATACAACAACAACATACCCAGTAAAATCTCATTAGTGCAGTATGGGGAAAGCAAAGTATACACAGACCTTACCCCTACCCCGAAAAGGGTAGGGAGGTTGTTTCCGACAGACTCTCTGCTCAACAGGACAAACACTAATATTAGAAAAGAAACAAAAGAAAAGGCATGTAACAACAAAAGATGCCAGAAAGAAAATAACAACAACGAATAAGTGAAAGGACAATAACACAAAACTATGCAAAACAACAATGTGAACACAACATAGACCGCTAGCAAACCTAACCAAAACTCTATCAGACTACCCGGTACAAAGAGGGAAAGAACTATCGACTACCCCCAAGCCGACGACCCTAATGCTCGACCTCCACTTGTTCCTATCAAGAGCCATGTCCTCGGAAATCTGAAGCCGCGCCATGTCCTACCTGATCACCTCGCCCCAATACTTCTTAGGCCGCCCTCTGCCTCTTCTCGTACCTGCTAAAGTCAACCGCTCACACCGCCTAACCGGTGCCTCTAGGGTTCTCCTCCGCACGTGTCCGAACCATCTAAGCCGCGCTTCTCGCATCTTGTCATCCACGGGAGACACACCCACCCTCTCCCGAATATCTTCATTCCTAATCTTATCCAGTCTAGTGTGCCCACACATCCATCTCAACATCCTTATTTCTGCCACTTTCATCGATAAATGTATTTACACTAAACTAATACCACGATAAATTTATTAGCATTCGGTGTTTACACCAAATCAATAAATGTGTGACGTTTGTTTGCACATAGACTTCTAGCACTTAATCATGATTAATTAATATGTATTCTCACCTCATAAAATCACTTAACTGTAGTAAGTTAATATAATTTGGTGTTAACGCTCGATGCAGATGGATATTTAACTCCGATATGATACATTCGCCTATAAAATATAAACCAACGCACTATTTGTGCTGCTTCTTATTCAGCTGATTTTCATTTTTCAGCTAAAAAAGTGTCCCAAAACGACATTAAAAAGGATACTTATCTCAATTAAGTAAATTTAAAGTATATATCTCAATTGGAATGTGGATACATTCTTGTGCAAGTAAGTAAAGCTCCTAAGAGCATAGGATGAAATCATGAAAGCCCCTTAAAGATTCTCAAGGCATCGACAACTTTAAAGTTAATAGTATCTAATAAGTATGCCAACCTTAACGTTAGAAATGTGAAGTACACGATGGCGCGGAGCCAGAATTTTTATTAAGCAGAGTCAAAATATAGAGAAATAAACTCACCAAAAAGATATAATCCATTTTCTACAACTCAAATTCAGAGCATCAGCACCTGCACTTTAGAATGTTCCAACTTGCATGAAATATACCAATACAACAACACTATACAATAAATCAAAGTAATATAAAGAAAAAGTTGGTCTGCCTGGTATTAGAGAATTTTTGTTTTTTCAAAATTTCAAGAGAAAGTGACACTTAAATTGAGTTTATCTGAATGGGGGAAATCTGGCCTGTCCCAAAAAAAAATAAAAAAATAATAATAATACAAAGAATAAAAAGAAAAGCATAAAGAAACAGATTTAGCACAAGAAACCAATATTTTAGTTTTGCATAGGGAAGTGAGCTTGGAATTCTAAAGTGAGATTTCCTGATGCCATAAAGTTAGTATTTGGTTGTTTTTAGGAAGAGATGTTGTATTCCCCACAAATCTTTTTCATCACATTTTGCTTTATGACTACTTACCCTTTTACCAGTCTATAGTTTGGCTGCTCAGTCTCTCACCAAAAACATTTTCTTCCTTAATACCTAAGTAAGGTTAGATTAACAAACATTAACCCTTCTAATCAAGTATTAAGTCTTATAACTAATGTATTTTCTAGGCTTTTTAATTATTTTGTGCCTCGCACAACTTACGATATAAAATAGAGTTTTCCTGTTGAGACTATATTTTTGAAAGAGGAAAGTGCAAATAAGCAACAAACTTCGTAAGACGTAAAGCGAAAAGCAAGAGGTAAAGCGCACACTTCCCTGAAATGATGCGAAAAACTTACAAAAACGATTTAAGAAGTACCAAACATACACGAGTTAGTATTATATTAATCAGCTTGCTTTGAAAATAACCTTAAATCAAACATCCAATACACAATAACGTCGATATTAAACTCCACAAAATTGAGATTTAAAAAAAAGACCATTTTTAGTTTAATTTGGATCACTTTGCGCCTTGTTGTTTGAAGCGCATAGCTTCACCTATGAAGCAATAACCCTTTGCTTCGCATTGCTTTGGCGCTTAAAGTGACGAAGCGATGACTTTTAATAACACTGGCTGAAATGATGTGGCAGGCTGACTACAGGTCCAAGTGGCTACATTGGTCCTTTGTTAGAAGATCAAAGTAGAAGTAATGACACAGATAAAAGGGAAACAAGTGAAAAAAGATGCTTAGCTTCTCAAGAATGTTGTTCCAAAACCTTTAATTCATCCTATTTGGATTCTTTTATAACAGCTTTAATATTACTTTAGCCCCAAATTTATGATTGGGGTGAATCTAAAAACTCATATTCTGGACCCTCCTTGCTTTATGCTTTCAATAAATCAGCCAATATATATATA
>ML457836.1:5468-38737 GCA_005239535.1 Nicotiana rustica | reverse complement strand
AAATACCCCCATCTGTTTGAGCAAGTGTAGTAGTGATCGTGCGAATTATGGTTCCAAGGCAATTTGATGTTGTACTCAGATTCATGCAAAGGCACCCCATTTTTATTTCTCCTCCTAATTGCCTTATTGTTGTAACTTTCCAATGCGTGCTAAAATTGTATACAATATTGTTAAATGGGTGGTGTGCCACCTTTAAAGCAAATAAAAGTTTCGTGAAACAAATGTGCTAAGTAAGTGATTAATGGTAGTGTAGATTGGTAATGGTTAAAAGTATTGTCTATGATCTATTAAGGTGATTGAACTGTATGGGGCGCACTGAAATTGCCCAAAGTTATGCGCAAATTATGTGCCACTAATTGAATCTTATGCCAATTTGTGATGTAAAAAGGATGAACTATATGTATTTGTCAAGGTAATTGGATATGTGCAAGTGTTGAGGTAATGAATTGTATACCAGTTGTAGGAATAATAGAAACTGTGTAATGATGCTTGGAAATGTGTTTCGGGGGCTCTCTGACAGGTGGATAGCTCTAAATACAAAGGAAACTCTGGCGAAATTTTCCGAAAGTGTTGGAATATTGTAAATCTGGAAGTTTGCATATCGTGTCTTGAAACCAAACGATTCCTTTAAAATCCTCATTCGAGGACGAATGATCTTAAGGGGAGGGGAGAATGTAAAGACCCGTAAAAAAGATTCTGGCTTAAAATAATGCCCGAACGAGTCCCCGAGTTGTTATATCTGTGGAAATTCTTAAAAACGGACCTTGATTGTGTAAAAGTACCCCGGGATTTAAAAGAACTTAATTTTCCAAAAATTTGGGTGTTATGCGACGCACTATGCGATCGCATAACGTGTATGCGGACCGCATAGTGGTCGCATACACGGGCAGATCACTACCCAACTGAAGGACAACTATGCGGTCCAATCTGCGGCCGCATTTCAGTTATGCGGACCGCATATCTGTCGCAGTATTGCCTTTGAGTTTTGGGGAGGGGTGTTATGTGACGCACAATGCGATCGCATAACGTGTATGCGGACCGCATAGTGGTCGCATACACGGGCAGAATGTTTTCAAATTTTGGCCCACTTGGGGGCCATTCTGCGGTCCAATATGCAGACCGCATGTCAGGAATGCGATCGCATTCTTGACCGCATATTCGACACGGTCTTTTAATTTTCTAAATTGTTATACCCGACCCCAATTTCATTTAACCCCTGCCCCCTTTCATTTTAAATGGTTTCTAAAAAAATAGAGAGAAATGAGAGTGGGTTCTAGAGAGAGAAGTCCTCATCTTCCCCAAATTGGTCCTCCATCTCTACCCAGGCTTGGAAGTTTATCGAGTAGTCTTCATCTTCTTCATCATAAGAGGTAAGTCTTCACCCTATTTTTCTCAAAATTCTAGAAATTTAACTAAGAATAAAACACACATAGGTTGGTTCTTGAGGATGAAAAGTTGGGACCTTGCATGCATGTGAATAATCTTCCATAACCTAGTAAAGGGAAGCAAGTAGAGTAATCTTTCACTAAAAAAGGTTTAGTCAATCTAAGGGATCACATAGTGTTTGATAAAATGCTCAAATGAATTCGAGACTCCTAATTCTACGGTAAATATGTCGCATTGTGAACTAGATTGACGGTGCTAGGCAATTCGGTGAATTGCAATAGAAATTAAAAAGGGAAACTCGACTCCAGGTATGTATGGATAACTTTAATCTTTGTAAAATCGTTTTGTGGTGTTCGAGCATACGGTACGCGTATTGGTATGAATATGTGCATCTGGTTGACCGAATTGTGTTGAGGCGTGAAGTGTATTACTTGTCTGTCTTTAGTTGATCACCAAACTACTATGCTATGTGAAACGATGCTAGTAGGATAATGAATCCAAGAGTATGAATTTATATGCTAAAGGCTGTGTAACAAGTAATGAAAAGGATTTTTGGGGTGATGTAATTGAATAAAGAGGTTGTGGCAATATCGTATATGATTCACAATTTGGTAAGGTTTGTTGTGGCACGATTTTCTTTTTATACGTATTGTGGGTTGTAAAGAAGTTGTATTCTTATTGCTGAAATTTTATGTGATTGAACTGTGAATTGTCATAGTTGATATGAGATATGATTGCTTGGTGGGATCGGGTTGCGCGCCGCAACAGGAGGGATAAGGGTGATATGTGAGAAGTGATGAGGGTGTGATTGTGATTGTCCGGTGGGATCGGGTTGCATGCTGCAACAAAAACACAACAAATGATTGTGATTGTCCGGTGGGATCGTGTTGGACGCCGCAACAGAAACATAATGAATGATTGTGAATGACAGTTGGATCGGGTTGCGCGCCGCAACAGATGAAATAAGGGTGAAATGTTGAGAAGGGACAAGGGTGGAATTGCGATTGTGATGAAGTGAAAATTGTGGAACTTCCATTGTGTATCTTTCTATATCTTGTGCAGTGATTGTGTGACTCTCTGTCTGTCTCTTGCCTGTGCATTATTGAGTTTACTTAGAGTAAAGTTTGTTCATACATACCAATACAATTCAAATGTACTGACGTCCCTTTTCCGGGGGCGCTACATTCTTGTGATAATTGTAGGTGGTTCTATAGCAGGTACTCCAGCCCACCGACAGTAGTGCCTCCTCTTCCTCCTATCAGCTGTTTTGGTGAGCCCCTCTCCTCTCGGGGCCCAGTGTGGTTCATGCCACCTCTTCTTCCGGATTTTTATTTTGGTATTTGTGTAAGGTATAGCCGGAGCCTTGTTACCGGCAAGTATTATATAACTCCTTCGTACTCTTAGAGGCTCCGTAGACAGGAAATATGGGTTATGTACATATGTATTTTGGGCAGTATAACTTGTAGACCACGTAAAGTAAAACTGTGTGTTATGTATATTTTGTAAGTATTGTACCACACGTTGGTAATGACAGAAATCTATGATTTAATTTCAGATTGTAAGAATGCGTCTTAATTATAATTGAATAATGTACATCTAAAATTTCGGGGTAATACGTGGGAGGGAAAAAGGAATTCAGGTCCTCTTGACTGGGGCTACCCGGTCGAGCGCCGATCATGTCCCTTGGTTTTGGGGTGTGACAACATAAAATAGTCCCAAAGGCTTACGTGTTGTGCTTGTTGCAGGGTTTAGCCAAAAAGGATGACAAATAGTCAAAGACCTGCTCAGAAAGGAGTGAAACTTGCACAAGTACCAAGAAAAACCAAAAAGCAAAAGTCAAATTGACCACCGTGGAGCGCAATCCACTTTATGCGGTCCGCGGTGGTGAGATTCAGAGAGTTCATTCCCAAGGCAAGCATCATCGCGGACCACGGTGCATTCTCCACGGACCGCGGTGGTAAGATTCAGAGAGTGGTTTTCAAAGGCTAATATCACTGTGGTCTGCGGTCCATTTTACGAGGTCTGCGGTCATGAGATTCAGAGACCCCAGCACTTGAAGCCCAGAAGACCACCGCGGTCCTTTCTTCGTGGTCCGCGTTGAAGCCACCGTGGCCGCGGTCCATTTTATGCGGACCACGATGGCCAAGTTCAGAGCCTAAATTTGTTGAGCCAAATAGGCTCACCGCGGCCGCGGTCCATCTTGCGCGTTCCTCCGTGACCCCGTAGGGGCATTTTTGTCCGGAATTTTCGGCTGAGTATAAATAGTTTCTTTTCTTATTTTTTAGGGTAAGCTTTGGATCAAATATTTTTTGGGAGCTCGTGGGCGTTTTTCTACAACAAGTGTTTGTAATTTAGCTAGATTTCAACATTGAATCCTTCAGTTTTATTTTATAATTGAATTACATGGGTTTTGTTTCATCTATTTCGTTGATTTCTTCATTGATTATGAGTAGCTAAACCCATTAGATAGGGTTGTGGCCCAACCCTAGTGTGGGTATTTAATGAGTTTTTTAAATTAGAGCTTAGATGTTTATGGGTGATGGATATTTGGGTTGATTTTTGGTTTTCATGTTAAAATTAGTGGTTGCAAACACTAATTGGTGTTCAATTGACTTGGGTCCTTCTTGAGAAAGAGGACTTGAGTCCAGAAAATCAACCCAACAAGGAATTGGGACGAAATCATGAGAATTGATAGTCCCAATTAACGGGTTAAACCTCGAGAGAGTAAAACCCAACTTGAACCTATATTACCTATGCAAATTTGACACCCAATTGACCATGAGAAAGGAAATTAGAGCATAGCCACTCAAACTACCGAGATGAATAGAGTGGGCAGCTTGGGCGCATTGGTTATATCATAATTCCCCAAGTAACATCTCTGCCTTAGATATTAGAATCTGTTATTTACTCACCTAGGTGAAAGTCATGACCCTAGTGCCTTTATCAAATTAGAAAACAACCCAAAAAGACAATAGTTAGCTTAATTGCAATTATAGTAACCTAAACCACAATTATAATATAAAACCCAAAATTATGAGAAGTGTAATCAAGAACACGGAACACTATTAGATTACCTAGAAACTCAACTCCAAAACGTAACTCTCTGTGGAATCGATCCCGACCTTTCGGGTAAAAGCTGCACCGACCCTCATCTTGCTACTTTAATAGTAGTGTGGGTGAGAGCCAATCACTTTTTGGCGCCGTTGTCGGGGAGTTATACGGTGTTGACTATCTACGTGAATAGTAGTGTTAAGTGTTTTTTCTTTCCTTCTGTTTTAACGTTTTTGTTGAATCTATTCAGGTGCAAATGGCGGATCCCCTAGGAATCGTTATTGTGGGGGAGGAGGTATTTGATAACCAAGACGATGAAATCAACCAAGTACCACCTCAAAGAAGGGGCCTACAGGCCAATATTAAAGAGGACATTCCAGACCCTCCCCCGCCACCAACTGCCAGAGCCGCCCCTCGAGTCCTTCCAAACGAGGGGTATGCTAGTGCCATTGTCCCGCCTAGAACTCGGGCGGTAAATTTCCAAATTACCAATGTGATGCTGATATTCTTAAAGCAGCGGGGTTATTTCACCAGAGCTGCACATCAAAATGCCTACAAACATCTTAAGGGCTTCGTAGATACCTGCTGGGGTAGTAAACAAACAAATGTCTCGGAGGATGCATTAAGACTTCGGTTATTCCCCTTTTCTCTTCGAGGGAAGGCTCTTGATTGGCTCGAGCGACTGCCCAACCACTCAGTATCTACTTGGGATGAGCTCGCAGACAAGTTTTTCTTGCTAAATGTTTCTCCCCAAGTCATATGGCGGCGCTCAGAGATGAAATCTTGGCCTGTAAGCAAGAATCCAACAAGCCTTTGTATGAGATATGGGAGATATATCGGACCATGGTTAAGAATGTCCAAACAACGACATGACTGAAGCCATGATCCAACAGACTTTCCACCGAGGGCATAACATTGTCAATCAATGTTTGGTCAATCAGTTGGCCGGGGGAAAATTCATGAAATTGACTTACCCCGAGGCATGTGAGGTATTAGATGAGATGGCTGACACATCGTCAGCTTGGCAAAGCAGAGCAAACATACCTCAGAGTGAGTTCAGTGTCAATAGTCTTCATAAAGAGCTCCAAGAACATGGGCAAGCAATTGCCGAGCTCACTACCACTATGAACCAACTTGTCAAATCCCAACTTCAACAATTGCAAGGGCCAAAGAAAGTAAATTCCATGGAGTGAGTGAATGTGTTGGTGAATCAAATAATACCTCGGGGAAATCAAAAGCAAAGCAACAATGATCAGGGTGACCAAGGTCCAAGTGGATATAGTCAAGAAGAGAAATACGATGACCAAGAAGAGGATGTTATGTATGCTAATAATTACCAGGGTCAAGGAAACAGTCAAAGAAACAATCAAAACTGGAGCAACCAAGGCAACAATCATAGTTGGGGTAATCAAAGATAAAGAAATTGGAATAATAACAACAATTGGGGTGGTAATGCTAACCGGGGGTCAGGCTTTCAGAGGCCCCCGATGTAACAACCAAGAAATCCACCCCCGTACCAATCTTAAGGACAAAGCTCATCAAGAAATGATATGGGAAGACTTGAACAAATGTTCAAGCAGATGATGAGCAAAATGCGGGCTCCGGTGCTCAGTTGGCCTCTCACAACACCTCCATTAGGAACCTTGAAGTACAAATGGGCCAAATTTCTCATGCCTTAAGCACACGCCCAAAGGATGCACTACCAAGTGATACAGTGGTGAACCCAAAGGGTGGGAACAATAATAATACCAGTCACGCCATGGTGGTGACCAAGAGAAGTGGAAAAGGTGGTGAAGCAAGTACTTCTAGGCAAAAGCGAATTGTTGATGATGATGAATTGCCCCATGATGAGTTACCAATTTAAATGAAGAAAGTGGTGGAAGAGCCAACTTCCAATGAGGTGAGAATTTATATCCATGATAATGGGGAGGATTTGCAAAGGAATGCGAACCCGTCTAGGGAACAAGTGATTGATATGCCGGAACCGGTGGTCCCACAAGACAAGGCACCATTGTTTAGGCCCCCTCCTCCATACCCTCAACGGTTGGCGAAACAAAAGCAAGAGACTCAATTCAAGAAGTTTATTGATATGATGAAGAATCTTTCCATCAATGTCGCGTTGGTTGAAGCCTTGGAACAAATGCTCGGGTATGCTAAGTTCATGAAGGACTTAGTCACTAAGAAGCGGCCCATGGAGTGTGAAACCATTAAGATGACTCACCAAGTAATTGCCACATTACATTCAATGGCACCAAAAATTGAAGAACCGGGAGCTTTTACAATTCCTTGCACAATCAGGAGTGCGGATTTTGCTAAAGCCTTGTGTGACCTTGGAGCGAGTATAAACTTGATGCCATACTCGGTATTTAAAACATTGGGGATTGGGCAACCTAGGGCGACCTCCATGCGTTTGCAAATGGCGGATAGGTCGATGAAGAGGCCTCTAGGGATAATTGATGATATGTTGGTGCGGGTGGACAAATTTATTTTGCCCCTGGATTTTGTCATATTGGACTGCGAAGTGGATTATGAGGTCCCCATTATTTTGGGAAGGCCTTTCCTTGCAACGGGGAAGGCCTTAGTTGATGTGGAAGCCGGGGAGCTCACTTCCCGAGTGGGCAATGAAAAAATGGTGTTCTATGTGTGTAAATCAATGAAGCATCCCAACAGTACAGAAGTATGCTCTTTCATGGACCTCGTCACTGAGGTGATTATTGATGATGCAAGCTCTATGATTCATGTTGATGATCCAGTGGAGGCTGCCTTATTGAACCACAAGGACACCGTGGTAGATGGTTTTATTGAAAGTACCAATTCCCTTCAAGTCATGGGCTCTTACTCCTAAGGTCCCCGAAAGCTATCATTGGACTTGGAGAACTGGAAGACCCCACCAACAAAGCCTTAAATTGAAGAGCCCCCAACTTTGGAGTTGAAGCCACTACCCTCCCACCTTAGGCATGAATATCTTGGTCCCTCTCGCACTTTTCCTGTCATTCTTTCCTCTTTCCTAACCCAATTGCAGGTAGACTCAACTTTAAATGTGCTAAGGAGGAGGAAGAAAGCAATAGGAAGCACTCTTGCGGACATTCGGGGAATAAGCCCCACTTTTTGCATGCACAAAATCATCTTGGAGGATGGAGGAAAGCCTTCCATATAACACCAACATAGGCTCAACGAGGCAATACAAGAGGTGGTGAAGAAAAAAATCATTAAATGGCTTGATACAGGGGTTGTCTACCCAATTTTGGATAGCGCTTGGACCTCTCCGGTCCAATATGTTCCGAAGAAGGGTGGAATGACGTTGGTCCAAAATGATAAAAATGAACTCATTCCAACAAGAACAGTCACAGGATGGCGGGTGTGTATGAATTACTGCAAGCTCAACAAAGTGACCCGCAAGGACCATTTCCCTTTGCCCTTCTTGGATCAAATGTTAGATAAGCTTGCGGGTCGGGCTTTCTACTGCTTTCTGGATGGGTATTCAGGTTATAATCAGATTTTAATTGACCCGGAGGATCAAGAAAAGACCACTTTCACATGTCCTTATGGTACTTTTGCCTTCTCCCGAATGCCTTTCGGTCTTTGCAATGCACCCGCCCCTTTTCAATGGTGCATGATGGAGATCTTTACAGATATGGTTGAAGACTTCCTCGAGGTGTTTATGGATGACTTCTGTGTAGTTGGGGATTCCTTCGATGAGTGTTTGAGCAATCTTGACAAAGTCCTCGCTCGATGTGAAGAGACCAACCTAGTGCTAAACTGGGAAAAGTGCCACTTTATGGTGGAAGAAGGAATAGTGTTGGGTCACAAAATCTCGAGGAATGGTATTGAAGTGGACAAAGCAAAATTGAAGTGATTTCTAAGTTTCCCCCTTTAACTTCGGTTAAGGGAGTCCGGAGCTTCCATGGGCACGCCGGGTTCTATCGGAGTTTCATTAAGGACTTCTCTAAGGTGGTCAATCCTTTGTGCAAATTATTACAGAAAGATGCCAAATTTCATTTTGATGAGAATTGCATGAGTGCTTTTGAATTGTTGAAGCACAAGCTCACCACAACTCCTATTATCACCGTGCCTGGTTGGAGCTCTCCTTTTGAGCTTATGTGCGACTTTAGTGATGTGGCTGTGGGGGCGGTGTTGGGCCAGAGGGTGGACAAAATCTTTCACCCTATCTATTATTCTAGCAAAACGTTGAACTCAGCCCAAATGAATTACACTGTCACTGAGAAGGATTTATTGGCAATAGTCTTTGCGATGGAGAAATTCCGTCCTTATCTCATGGGTGCCAAGGTCATAGTTCACACTGACCATGCGGCACTCCGGTATCTCATGACCAAAAAGGACTCCAAAGCAAGACTCATGCGGTGGGTGTTGTTACTTCAAGAGTTTGACTTGGAGATTGTTGATCGAAAAGGAAGTGAAAACCAAGTGGCCGACCATCTCTTTCGATTGGAGGAATAAGGTCAACCTTGTGATGAGTTTGAAATTAATGACAGTTTCCCCGATGAACAACTTCTTTCTATGTCAATGCAACAAATGCCATGGTTTGCGGACATTGCCAACTATCTTGTAACTGGTGTTGTTCCTATTGAGCTCTCTTCTAACCAAAGGAAGAAGCTTAGGAGGGATAGCATGCATTTCTATTGGGATGAACCATACTTATTCAAGATTTGCACTAACGGGGTCATCCGGCGATGTGTACCGGAAGAAGAGAAAAGGCCAATTCTTGAGTCTTGCCACTCCTCACCTTATGGTGGTCATCATGGAGGGGCAAGGACTGCTTCAAAGGTGTTGATTGTGGTTTCGTTTGGCCTACATTGTACAAAGATGCCAGTGACTTGGTCAAGTGATGTGATGAATGTCAGAGGGCCGGGGGAATTTCAAAGAAAGATGAGATGCCTCTCAATACTATTCTCGAAGTGGGTATTTTTGATGTATGGGGTATCGATTTCATGGGCCCGTTTGTTAGCTCTTTTTGGAACACAAACATTCTTGTGGCGGTGGATTACGTCTCCAAATGGTTGAAGCAGTGGCTCTACCCAACAATGAAGCCCGGAGTGTTATTGCATTTCTCAAGAAGAGCATTTTTACAAGGTTTGGCACGCCTCGTGCAATCATTAGTGATGAGGGGTCACATTTTTGTAATAAAGCTTTTGACACTTTTCTTGCAAAGTATGGTGTCAACCACAAAGTTTCCACTCCCTATCATCCCCAGGCGAGTGGCCAAGTTGAAGTCAAACATGGAAATAAAGAGTATATTATCAAAGACGGTCAAGGCAAATAGGACAGATTGGTCAAAGAAGTTGGATGACACTCTATGGGCTTATAGGACTGCCTACAAGACCCCGATCGGTATGTCTCCGTACCGATTGGTGTTTGGAAAAGCTTGACATCTACCATTGAGTTAGAGCACAAGGCTATGTGGGCCTTGAGAAAGTTGAATCTTGAATGGGATGTGGCAACCAATCTTCATGTGGAGCAACTTAATGAACTTGACGAATTCAGATTCCATGCCTACTCCAGTTCGTCCTTGTACAAGGACAAAATGAAGTACCTTCATGATAAGTATTCTCGTGGCAAGGAGTTCAAAATAGGTGACTTGGTTCTCCTGTTCAACTCTTGGTTACGTCTATTTTCGGGAAAGCTTAAGTCAAAATGGAGCGGACCTTTTGAAGTTGTGTTTGTGACTCCGTTTGGTGCACTTGATCTAAAGAACAAAAGTGGGGAGATTTTCAGAGTAAATGGGCACAGGGTCAATCACTACCTGGGCAAAATTGATGACAACCATGTGGTGGCACTTCTCTATCTCAAGTGAACATGGTAACGTGCGTCGTGCCGCGACGTTAAATCAGGCGCTTCTTGGGAGGCAACCCATGTGTCTTTATTTTTTTTTCCTTTAATTTTCTTGGTATTATAGAACTCATTTTTGGACTAACTGGTGTTGGGATGCTATAGGATTATTTTGATGCAGAGCAAAAAGCTAAGTGTAGAAATTCCAGCTCTCTGAAGTTTGCAGTGCGGACCGTGGTCGATTCTATGTGGTCCGTGGAGTGTGCATGTCCAAAAAGGCAGTATCTGAAGTTGCCACCGCGGCCGCGATACCCTTTTTTGTGGACCTCGGTGAACCATTGCAGCCGCAGTTGATTTTTCGCGGACCGCGATGGCCAAACACCAAGTTGCCCAGTAAGCTAAAGGACTGTGGACCGCGATCGATTTTACGCGGTCCACAGTGGGTAGGTACAATGGGTCCCAGGCCCAACTCTATAAATAGGGTCTCAGGGCTTTATTTTACACTTTACGCACTTTGACTCTCCATAATGAAATTTTACTTGTGTATCAATCTTCATACTTTCAAGTGTTCATTTCATTCATCTAATCTTCATCCCACATCTAGTAAGTGTAATTTTGATTCCATAACTTCTTAATTTTATTATTTCCTTGTTTATTTGGTAGAATTTCTTCTCTTTTTCTCCCGTTTTCCTTCTTTATGCCATTAACCATGTTAGGGTTTGTTCATAATGCTCAATTTAGACCCTTTGTAGTTAATCTCACTGATTAAGAACCTAGGGTTTCAACAATATGTTCATTTGAACGTCTATTAACAGTAAACATTGGAACCCTAGTTTTGCAATGAGTGCGGTCCGCGGTGCTTTTACGCGGACCGTGGTTCTTTAAAGGTTACAAGTCTCATTTTATGATCGTGGACCGCGGTGCCTTTTTGTGCGGTTCGCGGTGGCCCAGTGCGGATCGCGGTCGTTTTTGTGCGGTCTGCGGTGCTTAACTTTGGAGAAGAGGGTAGTCTAAACCCCACTTCTTCGCGGACCGCTGTCGTCTTTGTGCGGTCCGCGATGCCTGAGTGTGGATCGCTGTCACTTTTACGCGGTCCGCGGTGCTTAAATTCAGAGAAGAGGGTAGTCTGAACCTCACTTCTTGCGGACCGCGGTCGTCTATGTGCGGTTCGTGATGCTTGAGTGCTGACCGCGATCTCTTTTACGTGGTCCACGGTGTCTTGCTTTAGAGAGGTTTGTATTCTGATCCCACCACACCGCGGACTGCGGTCCTTTTTG
Organism: Nicotiana rustica; assembly: GCA_005239535.1. Lineage (NCBI taxonomy): Eukaryota > Viridiplantae > Streptophyta > Magnoliopsida > Solanales > Solanaceae > Nicotiana > Nicotiana rustica. The sequence continues at coordinate 27,236 of ML457836.1, read as the reverse complement.
TGTGGTCCGCGGTCCCAGCTTCTGCAACTCAGTTCTATGTATATGATTTTTCTTTGTTCTCTAATCTATGCATTGCTGGATACTAACAAGCTTTAAATGAATTCGACTTGCAGATTATGGTCCAATAAAATGGAGGTGGTCAAAAACCAAGTGGCAAAGGAGAGTCTTCCCGGGGGAAAAGCCATGGGACAATCAAACTGGCCCCCAAAGTCCGACAAGCTATGAAAGAGACAAGAAAAGCAATCTGGGCCATGGATAGAGCTGCTTCCCAATCGGAAGTAAGTATGTACCCTCTGGAGGAGAGTCCTCAGAATCCATACCAGAGCACTATCTAGACTTTTCGGAGAGGTTTAGGTTGACCAATGAGCCCTCTAACTCTCTTCATGCCCAAGCATCCGCCTATTCTGAGTCATCTGATGGCTCAGCTGCAGGGAGTGCCCATGAATACTCTACCTCACCTACAACATCTCTATCAGGTGAGCACTCCGAAGATGAGGAAGCAGGGGATGAGACCTAAACAAGGGGTGAAACCCGAGTAGGGGGTTGAAAGAACAAGAAAACCGGAAGCATGTCAAGATCGCTTTGTGACTGAATCGGCATTTCATAAATTTCGGGAATGGTGGCCTGAGAGGAATTTGATCTTAGAGCGTAAATTCATCACCAAGGATCTTTTGCCACTCAGCCCCAATGTGGAAAGACAGTTCAAAGAGATAAATGGATGGGATTACTTCACTTGCTTTTTGTCGGATGCCAATGAACACCTTGTCAAGGAGTTTTACACAAACCTGGCTTATCTGAAAAAGGACTCCAAGGCAACCAAGGTGAGAAATCTGACTGTGCCTTTTGACGGGGCTGCATTAAACACATATCTGAAATTTGATGGTGAAGATGAGACATATTACTTAGAGAATTTGAATGAGGGAGATGAGGCCCGTCATTGGCTAGCGGAGCACTTGTCCATCTCTGGTGAAACCCCTGACTGGTTGCAAGCAGGGAAGATGATTCTCCGGAGAACACTGAACTTTGAGGAAAAAGGGTGGGAAACATTTGTGTGTAGCAGGCTATACCCCACCTTCCATGAAAATTCTATTCCTCTCAGGCGGGCTGTGTTGATTGCTTCTATCATGGCAGGATACCCGATCAATGTCGGGAATGTTATGTCACATGTTATTACTCGGGTAGTGAATGAAAATGATAGAGCCTACCCCTTCTCGAACTTCCTGACCATGTACTTTGAAGACCAAAGAGTTGAAAAGAGGAAGTTTGATGTCAAGGTGAAGCCCAAAGCTTCATTCTATTGGTACAGCCTGAAGAGTGATGACAACCCAAAGGGTAAGAATTTCAAAGGTAAATCCGTTGCTTCCATTGGCCAGTCTGAAGAGCCAGTGGTTGTAGTGGAATATTCTCAGCCCGATTCAGCCATCCCAGATAGTGCTCCAGGTCCCTCCACTTCAGCAAGCCCAGTCATTCCTGCATCACGGGCATATCCTCTGACTGCCCACAGACTGAGCCAGTCCCTTGCCAGCATCAACAACTGGATGCAGGCATCTACTTCTAAGCTATCTGTACTTTCTTCGTCTGTGGAAACCCAGGCTATACCCCCTCCACCACAGGTACCCCAGTCCATTGAGGATACTCTCAAGGAACTTCTAGCCAACCAGAAGAAAATCCTTGACAACCAGAAGTTGATCCTAGAAGCTGTGGATTCTCATGGGAAAGCATTGAAGGGTCTTGAAAAGGAGACTAAGAGGCTAAAGAAGACCCGTGTATCCAAGGATTCAATGAAGGAGCTGAGGAAGGAGGTAGATAAGCTTAAGGAGGACCACTTACCATTAGACTTGCTGCTTTAGGACCCTGCTGCCAAGCCCGAGCTAGATCTAGAGGGAGAGAGGCCAGCAAAGAAGAGGAGAGTGTTGCCCCGTACAGATAGTATTGTCATAGAGTTGGCAGACCCGCCAGTGCAGGCCCAGGCTAAAGAGGAGGTTCGGGTCCAGGTCCAGTCGGAGACACAGGATTCTGGGGACCAGTCACAGGTTCCCACACAGTCCACATACCCCGGGACCCACACTGAGGATCCCACATAGACAAAGGGCCTATAGGGAGTTTCTCTTTATTCTCTTTCTCCTTACTTTTTGAGCTCATTTTGCTAGTTAGCATTGAGGACAATGCTAGCTTTCATTTGGGGGAGTAGCCCTATTGTTTGATTTAGATGACTGTACAAATCAGATACTACTTTTATTATGCTTTCTTTTTTATTTTGGTATGTACATAAACTTCACTATTCTAGTAGTTTTCGCATTTTTGCACTTTTTGGTCTGTATATAAAGTTACTTTCTAATGTATATATTCATTCCCCCTTATGTATATTCGATTAATTCCACTCTTGTATATATTCATTCTACTTGACGCATTTTGTTTTACGCATTTTTCCTTTTTATAGCTTCTTATTTTATTTTTGTAGCTTCTTGTTTTGAGTTTTTCGCGTGCAATAAGCCTTTGGTTTTCTCTATACCATGACTCTTTTCAAATTTGGAATTTGTGTGAACCGGGTGGCTCTTCCCGAGGATGGATGGTGTGACAACTTTCTTAAGGGTTTGATTATGTTTTTCTTTTTGCTTTTTGTAAATAATAGCTAGTGAATAGAGGTGCCTCAAGCAAAGCTTCACTTGGTCCTAACACATTTGCCTTTGATCCTATGGTCAAAAACAAATCGTTGTGTTTAGGATGGTGAAAGTGGTGACCTTGAGACTCTTGTGTTGACCGATAGTCATCAAATGGTTTTTCGGGACCATTGTGTTGCTCAAAGCGTAACTGAGGTCGTTGTGGGCCCCCGACTCTGTTTCTTTAGCAATCCCATAGCATGAGTGGTGAGAATTTGAATTGCAAGTCCAAGTCCTGTGCCATTAGTCTAGAACTTGCCCTGAATGTTTGTCTAGGAGAAATCATAAGTGAAGTTTGACTTAATAGGTGATTATAGGCTCTCCTTGATCCGAATAGTGACTTGAACATTCCCATAGCCTACCAATGACGATTTCCCTAGTCAACCCTTTTGAGCCTTAGATCTTTTTGTTTCAAAAATATGATACAAGCCTATACCCATTTTGACCCTCTCTTGGCACCCAATCTTTTTTTAGCACAAGGCAAAAGCATAAGTTTGGGGGAGAGACGAGGAATGCAACAATGTGAAAAAGAAGGTACAAAAGGAAGAAAAGGAAAGACAATGAAAAAGAAAGAAAAGAAAAAATCAAAAATCCAAAAAGAATAAATAAAGTAGAAGAAATAAAGGGAATCAAGGAAAGAAAAGAGATTAAAGGTGTGGAATGCTTGGAAAGGAGAAAAATAATTGAAATGAACAAAAAGGTGTGACAGTATGTCTCTCCAACCCCTCAGAAAGAGCTAATTGACTCAAGAAGTCAAGAGAATATGAAACAAATGAAGTGCTTAAGGGAAGATAGAACTCACCTTGACCAAATATTTTCTACCTTCAACCAAAATCCTTCATCATTTACCCCCAAAAGTCCTATATAATCTTGAGTTGAATGAAGCTTACATTAGTGGTGACTCACATAAGGGTCAAGCCTATGGTACTTTGAGCCGGACTTGAGTCTTTTCTTTGAGGGAGATGAGTGAACTCCCATTATTCTAGTTCTGGGTGTTACAATCTTAAGGTGAGGTTTGCTTAGGGAGAGTTGAGGAGTATGAATTTGGGTTCCACAATGACCAAAGTAACAACAAGAGTTTCGTTAAAGAGTCGAGTCAACTCTTGATGCTCTTGTGTCGCACTTAAATCCATGGTTTTAAAAGAGTCAAATATTGTTAATGATTCATTTGCATTAAGGGCAATTGTTGGTCCCAATTGATGCTAGAAGAGGTCACCTTAGGACAACTGAATTTTCTTGGAATTACTCAAAAAGGGGTGAGGCATATTTGGTTTGCTTGAGGACAAGAAAAAGCTTAAGTTTGGGGGAGTGGTGCGGCCACACCAGAAGCTTTGCACTAGCAACAACTTTGCTGCATTTTCCAAGTTTAAACCTCCCGATGACTCTTTGAAATCACCCTGAGCCCCTCGGAGCCCCAACCAATGGTACCAACAAGTCAAAAATGATCACCCTGACTTAGTCAAACCCTCGTAACACACAAAATAACATCGCAACACCAATTCAACTCATGATTCAAGCCTAACGATTCTCAAACGTCCAAAAAATCATCGACGATGCCGAAACTAACCAAACCTCGTACGAATGACCTGAATATTTACACACACATCCAAAATGACACTACGGACCTTTGCCCACTTCCAGAATTCCATTCCGACCCCGATAGCTAATTTTTCACTGCCGACCGGAAATAGCCAAAAACTCAATTTTGCCAATTCAAGCCTTATTCTACTCTGGACATCAAAACCACATTCCCAACACACTCTTAAGTCCCAAATCGCCTAACAAAGCTATCTGAGACATAAAATCCACATTTCAAGGTCGTTTACCTAATAGTCAACTTCCGGTTGACTTTTCTAACTATAAGGCCAACTTAAGAGACTAATAGCTTGTTTCGCCAAGCTTCTAAAATCAGCTTATTTTGAGAAGTGCTTTTCTCAAAAGTACTTTTTAAAAAAGTGCTTTTGGTGAGAAGCAATTTGAGTTTGGCTAATTAATTTGAAAAGCACTTTTGAGCAGTGATTAGTGTTTGGCCAAGCTTTTGAAAACTGCTTCTAAGTGTATTTTTCTCAAAAGTGCTTTTCCGAAAAGTTCTTTTGGAAAGAAGCTATATTTTTCTACTTCTCAAAAACTGCTTCTGCTTCTCCTCAAAAGCACTTTTTTCCTTCCAAAAGCTTGCCAAAAAAAAAAGCTTGGCCAAACAGGCTATAAGTGTCTCAATTCTCACCACAACCACTCCGACCCGAACCAACTGACCCAACATAATAACATTAGGCTAAGAAACACACTATAAAGCAGACATAGGGAGAACGAGTGTAAACTCATGGAACGACCGACCGGGTTGTTACAGAAGGCTTTAAAGTAAGATTTGGTTAGATATGAGGTTTATTACCGGCATTGGGTTGTTTTGAAAAAGCAGTTACTGTGATCGGAGATTATCACTATGAGTATTCTAGTTATGAGGTATAACATGCTGTCATGACACATTGTACCCCTCCGAAAGGTGTCGTGACGGATGTAGCGACCCGATCGGTCATTTTGAGAGTTAGAGACCCAAACCTATTAATTGCTTTACCCATATCTATTTCTTCTATTGTGACTTACCGGGATGATTGGTTGTGAGTTTCAGAGTGTTTGGGACACTTAGTCCCTAAATAGGAGCTTAAGTCTTAGAATTTGGATCGTAGTCAGAACAATATGAATATGGTTCCGGAATGGAATTTCGTCGATTCCGTTAGCACCGCTGGATGAATTTGGGCTTACGAGAGCGTCTGGAATGTATTTTAGAGGTTCGTAGTAGATTTAGGCTTGTATTGGCGAAAGCTGGTTTTTTGGCGATTTTGGCCGGTAGTGGATATTTGGATATCAAGCCCGGAATGGAATTCTAGAAGTGGCTACAGGTTCGTAGTGTCACTTGTGACGTGTATGTGAAATGTGAAGTCATTCGGACAAGATTTGATACATTTCAGCGTCGTTTGTAGAATATGAAAAATTCAAAAATTCCTTAGGCTTGAATCCGTGCATATTTCATGTTTTTGATGTTGTTCAAGGTGGTTTGACGGCTCGACTAATTTCGTATGGTATTTTAGGATTGTTTGAGGTCCCGGGGGCCTCAGGTGTGTTTCGGATGCTTAATGGATGAATTTTTGGACTTAGAGAAAGGCTGAAGTTTTCTGGTGTCTGATGTTTCGCACCTGCGACCGCACGTGCGGAGGGACAGGCGCGAGAATGGGAATCTTAGCCAGGGGTCACAGGTGCGAGGATATTCTACATATGCGATGCTAGCAGATGCGGCCAAGGCTTCGCAGATACCACCTTGAACAACATCAAAAAACATGAATTATGTACGGATTCAAGCCTAAGGAATTTTGGAATTTTCAAAATTCTACAAACGACGCCGAAATGTATCAAACCTTGTCCGAATGACTTCAAATTTCACACACAGGTCACAAATGACACTACAAACTTGCAGTCACTTCTGGAATTCCATTCCGGGCTCGATATCTAAATTTCCACTACCAGCCGAAATCGCCAAAATCTAGCTTTCACCAATTCAAGCCTAAATCTGCTACGGACCTCCAAAACATATTCCAGACGCGTTCCTAAGCCTAAATTCACCCAGCGGAGCTAACAAAATTGACAGAATTCCATTTCGGAATTGTCTTCACATAGTTCTGACTATGGTCCAAATTCTAAGACTTAAGCTCTCATTTAGGGACTAAGTGTCCCAAAACACTTCGAAACTCACAACCAATCATCCCGGTAAGTCACAATAGCAGAAACAAATATGGGAAAATTAGTTAATAGGATTTTGGGGCTCTAGCTCTCAAAACGACCGGCCGGGTCATTACACATGCGATTATGTCTTGGATTATGGTTATGGTTTGATATAGTTTGTTCAGACTTATACATCATGTAGGTTGAGATATTAAGATCTTATAATAAATTCCGGATGTTTGAAAATTTTGATTCTAAGGCTTATGGGCTAGGTTGAATTGAGAAATTTTAGTTATGTTGTGTTATCAGACCTGTGTGGGATAGGTTGACATGGTATCACCCCCCAGGTATGTGCATAGTAAGGTTACACTACGTTTTGATGGCTTTCATAACAACTCTCTTGGCACGTTCGAGGACAAACGTATATTTAAGTGGGGGAGGATGTAACGACTCGACCGGTCGTTTTGAGCATTTGCACTTCGCTCGCTAGTTCTCAAACATGAGTAGCTCCGTATGATGCATTATGACTTATGTAGATCGTCAGTTTTGGTTTTCAGGTTATTCAGAATTGATTTGGAAGAATGACTCTAAGCTAGAAGCTTTAAAATTTGAAAGGTTTGACCAAGTTTGACTTTTTAGTATTTGACCTTGAATTGGATTTCTGATGGTTCTGTTAGCTCTGTTGGGTGATTTTGTACTTGGGAGCGCGTACGGATTTCGATTTGGTGGTATGTAGCAGAATTGGCTTGAAACGGCGAAAGTTAGAATTTCGAAAAGTTTGACCGGGAGTGGAATTTTTTATATCGGGGTTGGATTCCCATTCCGGAAGTTAGAGAAGGTCCGTGATGTCAAATGTGACTAATGTGCAAAATTTAAGGTCAATCGGATGTGATTTGATAGGTTTCGACATCGATTGTGGAAGTTTGAAGTTTCAAACTTCAATGATTTTGAATTGAGATGTGATTCGTGTTTTTAGGGTTGTTTGAAGTGATTTTAGGCCTCGACTAAGTTTGTGATATGCTTTTAGACTTGTTGGTATGTTTGTATTGGAAAAATATAGATATTACACATGTAATATCTTGGATGACAAAGCAGCCTGCGTGGAGCCTTGGAGGCTGATAGCATAACATTTGACGATGCAAATGCAGATGGGTTATTGATCCTACATAATGACGCACTGGTAATATCATTAATTATACATGACAATAACGTGAGAAGAGTATTGAATGATCCAGGTTTTTCAGTTAACATCATTCTACTAAGAGTGGTGGAGGAGATGCTAATGGGAGACCAAGTAATTCCAAAAGCACGTTCCATATCAGGATTCGATAATTTTACCTTCATAACAAAGGGAGAAATTGCATTAATTACTTATGCAGAAGGCGTCGACAAAGAAACAAAATTTCAAGTTATTGATACAGACATGGCCTATAATGTAATTATGGGAAGACTATGGATTCATGACATGGACGCAGTACCATCCACTCTACACCAAGTTATCAAATTCCCTTCAAAATATGGAATTCAGGAGATTTGAGGTGATCAACAAATTTTGAGGAATATCAGTTCAGTGTTGCACTTGAATAAAAAAAGGCGGAAAAAGAACTAAAAGACACGGGAGAAACTCAAATAGATACGGGAACAAACGATAAAGACATAGTTAACCAAATCACAACGGAGGTCGCATCAAAACATACGAAGATGGATTCCAAGCCCGATGTTATTCAAGAACCCAAAGAGAATAAAAACATAATGACAATTACTGAAGAACTCAAAGCTGTTCCACTGTTCGAAAATAAGCCTGGACAAAAAAATCCACATAGGAGCAAGGCTAGGCCCGACCAGAAGAGGTAAGCTAATTGAATACTTGATATCTAATGTAGATTGTTTTGCCTGGTCCCATTCAGATATGACATGTATACCCCCATAGGTGATGACTCATAAACTGAATGAAGACCTATCATTCGTACATGTCAAGCAAAAGAAAAGGATGCAGGGATCATTCAAGAATCAAGTGATCGATGAAGAGGTACAAAAACTCTTCAAAATTAGTTAAATACGCGAGGTAAAATATCCCGATTTTTTAGCTAATATTGTAGTAGTACCTAAAAAGAATGGCTAAATGGAGAGTATGCGTAGATTACACTGATTTAAATAAAGCATGCCCAAAGGATTCATTTCCTTTACCGCACATAGATCAAATGATTGATGCCACTACAAGTCATGAATTGTTAATCTTTCTAGGTGCATATTCTGGTTACAATCAGATAAAAATGGATCCCTCAGACGAGAAAAAAAGCTTCCTTCATTACAAACAGGAGGACGTATTGTTACAAAGTCATGCCTTTTGGCTTGAAAAATGCTGGAGCCACGTACCAAAGGCTAGTAACCAAGATGTTCCAAGAACATCTGGGGAAGACAATGGAGGTATACATTGATAACATGTTGGTGAAGTGAACATAGGATGAAACCCACTTCCAACATCTTTCAACTACATTCGAGATCCTCAGCAGGTATAATATGAAACTAAATCCAGAAAAATGTGCCTTTGGAGTCGAATCAGGTAAGTTCGTAAGTTTTCTCGTATCAAATAGAGGCATTGAAGTAAATCCTACACAAATTAAAGCTATTGAAGAAATAACTGATATACTCGTGAGTAAAAAAGAAGTTCAAAGGCTGACAAGTAGGATCGCGTCTTTAGGAAGATTCATTTCAAGATCTTTAGAGAAGAGTTTCAAATTCTTCTCAGTACTAAAGAAGCAGAATCAGTTTGAATTGACTGAAGAATGCCAGCAGGCCCTCAAAAACTTGAAGGCCTACCTATCAAATCCCCCACTTCTATCCAAACCAAAAGAAGGGGAAAAGCTATATGTTTATCTTGATGTTGCAGAAATAGTTGTGAGTGCAGTCCTGGTAAGGGAAGACAAAGGTAAGAAATCCCCTATTTACTACGTATGTAACTCCTTACTGGATGTTGAAACAAGATACCCTCATCTAGAAAAATTAGCCTTGGCTCTAGTCATGGCAGCTAGGAAGCTAAGACCATACTTTTAGTGTCATCCAATTGTTGTTGTAACTTCATATCCTTTAAGAAATATCCTGCATAAGCAGGAACTGTCAGGAAGATTCGCTAAATGGGCCATAGAACTAAGCGAATACGACATCGTTTATCAACCTAGGACCACAATAAAGTCTTAGGTGTTAGCCGATTTTGTCACAGATTTTAATGTTAACATAATTCCTGAAGTAGAAAAGGAATTACAGATTTTTACCGGAGCTAACCCAGGAACATGGACTTTATTTACTGACGATTCTTCTAATGTTAAAGAAGCCGGTTTAGAAATTGTCTTGATCCACCTTCGGGTGAAAAGATAAGGCAAGCTATGAAATCTTATCTTATCACTAACAATGAAGCGGAGTACGAAGTTGTCATTACAGGACTTGAATTAGCACGAGAACTCTCAATAGAGAAGATCGTGATCAAAAGTGACTCTCAACTGGTGGTAAATCAGATGCATGGGACTTATCCCTCTAGAGAAACTCGAATGCTGCAATATTTGGAAAAGGCACGGGACCTAGTGATGCAATTCCAGTCGTGGAAGATCCTGCAAATACCTAGAGAGGAAAATGCAGAAGCAGATGCATTAGCTAACCTCGCATCAGTTACAGATGTAACGAATAAAGAAAATGTTATTGTGATACATTTATTTCATTCAGCAATCGACCGGGAACAGAAGGAGGCAACATTTAATAATCTAACCTGGGATAAGAGAAACAGAATTGTAATTTTTTTGCAGAATGGTACCGTGCCTGAGGATAAGAAAGAAGCCCAAGCACTTCGACGAAAAGCTGCACGGTATTGCCTAGTTCGTGACACTTTATATCGCAAAATGTTTGGTGGTCATCTAGCACGGTGACTCGGACCTAATCAAACTGAGTACGTGATGAAAGACATACACGAAGGATGTTGTGGAAACCACGCAGGTGGAAGATCTCTAGTTAAAACTCTACTCATAGTAGGGTATTATTGGCCAAAGATGGAAGATGGCTGAACATTTTGTAGCTAAATGCGTTAAAAGTCAGCGCTACGCTAACAACATGCATCGACCAGCAGAATTACTATATCCGGTTATATCACCTTGGCCATGTATGAAGTGAGGAATGGATATAGTAGGACCTCTACCCCAAGCCAAAGGAAAGGTACGATTTTTACTTGTATTAACAGATTATTTCTCAAAATGCGTAAAGGCAGATGCTTTTAAGCAGGTACGAGAAAAAGAAGTGGAAAGCTTCATTTGGAGAAACAACATATGCCGCTTTGGTGTCCCAAAGGAAATAGTATGTGATAATGGCCCGCAGTTCATAGGCTCGCAAATCGTGAAATTCTTCCAAAGCTGGCAAATCAAACGTATCACTTCTTCACCGTATACCTCATGGCTAATGGGAAAGCTGAGTCAACAAATAAGATCATCATCAATAATTTGAAGAAACAATGGGAAAAATCATAAGGAAATTGGCCTGAAGAGCTACCAGGAGTATTATGGGCTTATAGAACTACAACAAAAACACACACGGGAGAAACCCCATTCGCACTTGTCTACGGCTCAGAGGCCCTAATACCAGTGGAAATTGGTGAACCAAGATACGAGATTCACAGTAGCAACAGAAGAAACAAACAACGACGAGTTGAGAACAATTCTTGATTTACTTGAACAAAGGAGAGAAGCTGTTTTAATTCGCATGGTAGCTTAAAAGAAAATTATAGAGCGGTATTACAACATAAAAGCTAACCTCAGATATTTTAAAATTGGAGACTTTGTCCTCAAAAATGTTTCCAATCAACAAAGGAGGCTGGAGCAGGAAAATTAAACCCAAATTGGGAAGGACCCTATAAAGTGCGTGCTATCGCTGGAAAAGGTGTTTATGAGCTGGAAACCATGGACGGCAGGATCTAACCAACAAGTTGGAATGATGTTCATTTGAAAAAGTATTACTTCTAAGTAAAAGGAGTGCCCACGGTCAGGTATCATTATGTACGATTTCACTAGTACAGTTAAAGTTATACTAACAATTTTAGATGATAGGCAAAAAGTTAACCCATAACCAAATGATGATATTAGACCTGAATAGACACGAGGAAGTAAGTGAATTCCCGGTCTAGGGTTACAATCTTTCTGATAGACATTTTAAAGGTTAAGCAGTCATCATCTAAACTATATACTCTCAAGTCCCGTATGTTTTTCCTTTTGAGGAAAAGGACCATCAGGAAGAAGTAGTCAAGTGCTCGAGATTTCATTCTTCAAAGCTCAAACACTTGGGGGACTATACAGTATGGAAGGCAAAAAAGACTATCAAAAAACTCAAAACTCAAGAAAGAAGACTAACAAAGAGTCATAGCTCAAGCCTGGAGACCTATTTTACCCAACAAATCAAAAGTTACAAACGAAGATCAAAGAGACGAAGACAAAAACACAAAAGCCTGATTCAGAAACCTACAAAAAACATACTCATAAATATAAAAGAATGTTTAGATTAAAGGAAAATTTTTGTCACAAGTTGAAATTTGTACCCTTATATTTATTCAATATCTATTGTAAAAGAAAATAGTTACGAAAGAGTTATAGACGATACTTTAACACATGTAAGTATTATGAAAGATCAAATAATACAAAAACTTTCTTCAAAGCATTACTCAAAGGAACATGTGAATTCCTATATCTCTTTTGTATATTTACACTATTATGAAGTTGAAACGTCTTCTTCATTAAGTGTCGTTCATAAAAGGGCCATCTTTTATAAATCGTGCTTGCTTCAAAAAAGACACGAAGTATTGAAGCATTGTTAATGAAAAGTTAAATAACAAAGGGTGAAACAAAAACTCAAACATAAAGCATTTTTATGCAAACACTTAAGAGTAAAATGAAAACTCGATAAACACAAGTCATGACAAGAAATTTAAACATTAATATTATACTACAGTAGAATCTAAGTATCAAATTAGTCCAAACCGAATTTGTTTATACAAAATTTCCCCTAAGTTGTCATCGGGGACTTACCAACCAAACTTTACCCCCAAATGGGACCGGGGGTTACCACCAATTGATTCTCCAAAAGAAAAAAATGAAAGGGGTTAACAAACACTTTAACTAGACACTAGGGGGATTATCTTCATCAACAGAAGGAGCAGCTTGAGATGTCAAGGGTGGGGCAGCAACTTGATCAGGCATGATTTCATCACCCACGGGAACTTCAACCTCATGTGATGAAAAACTTTGACTCTGATGAGACCTTTCAATTGTCTCCTTAGTTTTGGCAATTTCAGCTTGTAAGTCAAAGTTTTCTTGGCCCACTTCCGTTAATGTATCAAGTCGGGCATTCAAGTAAGCCCAACTCATATCAACAGTTGCCTTATCCTCGAGAGCTTTATAGTCCTTTTCCCATTGTTCAACATCAGCTCTCAGCTCATCCCGTTCAACCACAGCATCATCATAAGAAGCTTGTAAATGAGCAAAGGATCTCTCCATAAATTGAACCTTGTTAGAGGATTCACGGAGGTCTTCTTGGGTTTGAGTAAGCGATTTCACAAGTTCTCCAGCATAAGCCTCCTTTTGGTTTAGCAAATATTTCAAGCTTCTTATTTCTTCAGAAAAAAGGGAAAGTTGTTCTGCGAATGAGGATTCCTGGATGTTCTTATCCTTGCCTGCCTGATTCGACGAAGCCTTCTCAATGGTTTATTCTGCTGCTATCACTCTAACCTGCTGCTTCAAGGTACATTTTTCCTCCTCTACTACTTCCATATCAAGTTGAACGCTCTCAAATTTCTCCTTCCAATTATCAACCTCTGTATGGTAGTCATTCACTAACTGCTTTGTATGTACGATCCTTTTCATCAACTCTGTACCAATGTGATTGATCTACACAAAAAAGGAAAGTTAGATACGACAAAGGCTAGTTTTAAGAAGAAATGACTGGAAGGTTACCTTAAAATATGAGTGTGAAATCTCATTCATCCACGTCATGGAGCTATGACTTTCCAATTTTGACTTTTCAACCGGGTCAATCAAAGGCTTCAACCACACATCCGCCTAGCCTGATTTCTTTAAGAGGCTGCCTCCCGCAGGAACCTCGATCATAATTCTCTTCATCTCCCCATTGTTAGAAGACCTACTTCAATAATAGAAGGAACGGTAGTAGGGGCAGATGAAGGAGCCACGGGTAGCACAGACTGGGAAGCAGAAACATCAACATGCATGACAGACTGAAGTTCCACTGGAGCAGAAGGAGGAAAGATGGCAAGAGGCACCTCCTCTGAAACTGAGCCAAAACCTTGATGGAACAGTTGCTCAACTAACTCATCAGCTGCAGAAAGAGTTTCCTCCTCAGAGTATGCAGGGGTAGAATGATCAGGCCCAGGAATGAAAGTTGGTCCAGTACACGAACCTTCTTCTTTCTCGAGGCCTTCGAATCAACGAGCCTTCCTCCTGTTTCTCCTCATCTTCTAAGGTTTTGAGCACTATCTGCTTTCCTTTTTTACGAAGAAGAATTTAAAATGATTTCTTGAGCCTTGGCCAAAGAGCGCTTCGAAGCAGTTATAGCAGCAACAGTGACACCACAAGCAGGAAACCCTAACAAACACAAGGGATTAGAGAAGTTCAAAAAAGAGAGAAAAAGGAAACGTAAAAAAAACCTACCATGGGTTTTTGCTTTCCAACCAAACCTTGCAGAAAGGTATTTCCAAGAACGTTCCTCCATCGGAGCAATCAACAACAATTTTTCTCCCTAACCACGAAAACCAAAAATCTACTCGACGGTTCCCATGGTTGCTGAAAAAAGACAAAAAACAGTCACGGTACTGGGCATTTATCAAGAATAAGGAAATAAGTGAGTAAAAATTTTCGTGCAAAGTTTTACTTCTCAGGGAAGGGTAAATTTTCTTCACCTACTAACCCACCTGAAGGGGCAGCAACAAACTTGGCATACCAACCTCTATCTTTATCATAATCATTAATGACTAAAACTCTCTTACTCCTAGCCACAAGAGTAAAAATTCCTTAGCGGAATAGCTTGGGATAGTAGAGGAGAATAAGATGATAATAGGTAAAAGGAAGTGAATCCAAGTTAGCCAAATATCTAAGGCATGCTACTGCCCTCTAGACGATAGGATTGATTTGTCCCGAACCTTCTATAATGACAGGGTCGATGGGAGGCCTGAAACCCAAAGTAAAAGGGTAGGTATATACAAAAGAATAACCTGCTTTGTAAGACGTTATCCTTTGATTTTCATTAGGGACCAAGACGGGGAAATCAAATTTCCAATAACAGTCTCTGCGCACAAGAGAAATCAAACCCTCAGTGATTTGAGTAGGGTAAAGATCAGCGCGATCATGAGACGTCATGGAAGAAAATTCAGCCGGTACAATCTCATCAACCTTTGGTTCGCGAAGTGGTTCACTGGACTCTCTACTCTTAGAAGAATATCTAGAAGCTCTATCCCTAGAAGACGATGGAGTAACACTAACCCTAGAAGTTGGTGGAGGAGTAATGTTACGTTGAGAAGAAGAAGTCCCTCTAGAAGGTGTTGAGCCCAAACTCCTTAATTTACCGCCCCTCCTACTCCGGATCGGAACAGAAGAAGGAGATAGTTCATCGACTATTATTACTTTTTTGGGGTCTTGGTTTGACCAAGACATATTTGCATGAAAGAAGAACTTGCAAGCAGTAAAAGAAAGTTAGAAGTTTTTTGTAGAAGCAAAGGAAAAAAGGGGTATTTATACACGAATGAAAAAATGGAAGTGACTGATGCAACCGTCAAAAATGGAAAAACACTTATGTGAAAGTCATTATTAAAAACTGTCACTTCGTGACTGATGCAACCGCAAAAATCACTAAAGTGCGCTAAATAATTGCAGAACCACTCCGGAATCACCACGTGGCACATGCATTTAATGGAAGTGACAAGGGACGCGTACGTTCAGAGACAGATGCAATGGTACGAGTAAAACGGCGACAAACAATTCCCGCCATAAATGAGTATCCACTTACCAAATATTTAATTGATAAATAAATGGTAAGTGGTGGGACTATATGTATTGGTAAGAAATAGATATTACACGTGTAATATCTTGGATGACAAAGCAGTCTACGTGGAGCAGTAGAAAAGTGATAGTTGGGCGAGAGTTTAGAAAGAGGTACGGAACAAAGAGGTATGGGGTAAAACACCCACGAGATGATTAGAAGTGGGAGATCCAATCTAATCGAGGAGTTGAAGAGACACGGTCAAAATGAACCAAGGCAGAATAAAGGGTAGGTTCATAGATCTTCAATCAATGAGCTAAACGTTACAGAATCTTCACGCAACAATTACGATTACCTATTGTAACGTTACATTAATGATATAAATACTCATTAATACTCAATCATTAAGAGTAGACGTTGTATTAAGAAATTCCATATAAAAGGGAGTAAAATCTCACTTGTATGGACACGTTTGAACCACTACTAAAATATATTTACATTTCTGTGCACTTATTATTTTCCTATTTTACAAGTCTAATTTCTATTATTGTTCTTAGTGAATTTTCTTGGTTATCAGAAGCCCGAGTACTTCTTAAAATAGCTTTGACTAAAAATCCAGTTCTTTGGTTAAACAAGTTCGGACGGGGTCCCGATGGGCTCAGGTACGTTTCGATGTGGTTTCGGACTATCTAGGCCATTTCTAGTTGCTGGTTCTTGGCTACAGAAGTGTATAATGCGTTAGAGTGGATCTGTCCGCATTAGAAAAGAGGAAAATAGGATAAACGGAGATGTGCTATGCGATTGCGGAAGCTTTCACGCGATCGCATAGAGTAAAATCTCTACTGCACTGACCCGACTTTGGAAGCTTATATCTCACAATCTATAAGAAATTTGGAGATGATCCAAAAATGAAAGTTGTATTCCTTGATGTCTAATTTTGAAGAAGTCAAACCAATTGTAATTTAGAGTTTCGTACAAAATCTTATGGCCATTATAATAGAGGCTGTCCGAAAGATCTAGAGAAGGCTGTTGGAAAAAAATTGTTTTCGCGATCGCGGAAGAATGGTCGCAATCGAATAGAGTAAAAAAAGGGCTGGAAAATTTTGTTTAGTTTGTCCGCGATAGCATAGGGAAAATGCCTGGGCAGATTATAAAGTACTTTATTTCGAGGGTTTCAGCCATTTTTGCATTTTTGGAGCTAGGGAGCTCGGATAGAGGCGATTCTTGAAGCAATTTTCACCATATGAATCGGGGTAAGTGTTCTCAACTTGGTTTTGGTAAGATTTCATGAATCTATCTTCGATTTTAGCTCTTGGTTGAGGAATTTTAAAGAGGAAAATAGGGTTTTGGCCTAAAGTTTCATAATATAAATTTTTGAGTTTTAAACATCGGATTGGAGTCGGAATTCAGTGAAACTAGTAGGTTGAACTCGTAACTGAATGGATTGTTGGATTTTGTGAGTTTTGTCAGGTTCCAAGGTGCGGGCCTAGGTTGGGCTTTTTGGCCGATTTTGGGCTTTTGATTAAAGATTCAACCTTTTTCGAATTGGTTCCTTTAGAATTGTTTGATGTATTTGAGTTGCTTTTGGTTAGTTTCGAGCCGTTCACAGGTCAGAACGCGTGAGATGGCATTTTTGGAGAATCTCTTGCCCTTCTCGGTATTGGAATTGGCTTGTTCGAGGTAAATAACTCTTCTAAACTTAGTGTTGAGGGTATGAAATCTCGAATTATGTGCAATGTGATGGGTGTTGAGGTGATGCACCTGCTAGGTGACATGTGTGTGGATGTGCACCGTGTGAATTGTGACTCCGTTATTTCTGTGGTACTGTGTAGTTACCTGACCTTATCTGTAACCATGAAATATCTATGTACTAGAGCTATTCAGCTGTGATCCATGTTAGAATCCATGTCTAGGCTACATGCTTATCCTGTTAGGACCCACTGAGATCGTTTCTGTTGTTGAGCTATCTGCTTTCATTCTATTACATACGCAGTCATACGCACTCATATGCGTATAATATCTTAGTCTCTATTACCATTTATTGATACATCACATCATTATTTTTGGGATGATTTTCGTGACATAGAGAGCCTGAGAGACTGGAGAGATTGATGACAGAGTGAGGTCGAGGGCCCGATTGTAAGGATGCTTATGGGATCGGGTTGCACGTTGCAGCATGCTTTACTGGTTTATACCATGATTGGCTTGTTATAGCGCTTGGGCTGAAGGAGCCTTTCCGGAGTCAGTACACATCCCCAGTGAGCGCATGTACCTACTGAGTGCGGGTGCCGATGCCGAATGACAAGTGATTGGAGGACTGAGTGATTGTGAGGACTGAGTGACTGGGAGGACTGAGTGAATTGATATGCACACTTGACATACATGCATAGAGGTGCATTTTTCCTCATGATGTACGGTATCACGTCATTCATGACTTCTCACACATATTGAATATAGGCATGGAGATGTATTTTCCTCATGCCATTTGAAAATGAAGCATTTACCATGGAAAGTTTTTGGAAAAACTACAATTTTCAAGGAAGATTACAGTTTTCAATTTACTCATATTGTTGGAAAATTTTCGATAAAAGACTTGGGTTTTTCACTGTTATACTTGAAAAGGTTAACTATTTTTGGGAAACTATCAATAAGCTGGGCTCTTATCTCTGAGTTACTTCTTATATTACTTGCTTTACATTATTATGAATTGTTGTTGTCTATTAGTGTTTGATCCGACCTTTGTTCCAGCTCGCCACTACTTTCAACCTAAGGTTAGGTTTGTTACTTACTCAGTGCATGGGGTCACTGATACTACACTTTTGCACAATGCGTGCAGATGTTGGCTATTGTTGTTATTGTGTACGATGGTTAATAGATTTGAAGATGTACCTGCGTCCCTGTTGTAGTTGCCTCTTTTGTTCGGGGTTGCCTTAGATTATAAAACTCTGTTTTATGTAATTTTAAAACAGAAGATGTACTTACTTCATATCATTTTTGTAAATTCTATTCCTAGAAGTTGATAATTTGTACTACCAGTCCTTGGAAAAGGTTTAAGATTCAGATAATTCCTTTGTTTGATTGTCTTATTACTATTATTGGAATTGGGCAGTTATTAGTTGGCTTACCTACCAAGTTGGTTTAGGTGCCATCATGACTAGCGAATATTGGGTCGTGACAGATATATACATTTAGAATGTAATACTATTATTGTATTTTAATATATTGTAGAATGTTACTTGCAATCGATGAAGCTAGAAATTTCACTAAGGGGTATTAAAATATAAAGAACCTAGTTATATTCCTCGATAAGGAACTCTTAACAAAGCATTTCTGCTTCTCCCTTTTTTTGTTGGCACTTTTTAATTTTGAGGCATGACATTACCATGTGAATTTGTGCTTACAAAAATTTAAATTTGTGGTCATCGAAGCTTGATTAAGTTTGAGTTCCAAAATTTGCGTTTTTCATATTAGAATTTGTTTCGAGTAGATCTTGTTGGAATAGATGAGTATACCTTAAAGAGTCTAGATCACAATTTCGACGATTTGGTGGAAATTTAAGGTGTTTTGTAGTGAAATGAGTCAAATCGGAAATAGAAGATGAAAATGAAAGAAATAATATGTGCATCCCTGGTGTATTTCATGTGTTTCCCATATTATATATCACTAAAAATTTTCCGGTGGCCAAAAAATTTTAGATGGTAAAAATAGCTAAATACTAACCTTTTATTTTTTGGATTGTTCATGTAGTTCTCCCGTATTGGATGGGGAAAGTACACAAATAGCCATTTTAGGGATGTTATTTAGAGATTAGCCAGTAGTAATTTTGTCATAAATTAAAAATCTTAACTTCAGGATAATCAGAACCTTTTTGTCTGAAAAATTGAACTAGAAAACTGCATTTCGAAACGCACGGGCTAGTTCCTAAATAGTAGCCCTTTACAGTGGCTACCTAGTGTCATTTCTACTTATTGGATTGAGCAAGGCCCAACTCAGAAAATGGAAAGTCGGTTCATCATAATTGTCACGTTCTGAATCTTACTCTTCCTCATAATTGTTAATGACTAAACTATGCTAAGTTTCACACATTATTGTGGGTCTAAAATAAGCTTAAATAGAGCTAGCTAGTGAGGATTCACATAATCGATCTTAACTTGCTTGTAATTAACGCATAAATATTATTGTCAGGTGGTGATGAGATTTGAATCTAGAACCTCTTGCCTAAGTCGGTAAGATATTTAGTGTGACCGTCTTATCAAAAAAATTAAATTGCTAGCGAGCACATTTTTATATTCTTAATCGTAATATGATTAAAGAAGTATTCTCATTCAAAGGTGGTATAACATCTTTATGTCTTTGGATTGAACAACAAAATAACTGCCCCTTTGTCTTTTGGCAAAAAGTTTAATTTATATATGCCGGCAATATAAAGAATATTTACATTAACAGTCATCCAAAAATATTTACAGGTATTTTTTCCCCACAAAAATAGGATTTGTAATCTTGAATATAAAAAGATTACATGCTACAACAAATAAAGATGAACTGATAGTATATATATAAATTCCGAAGATGTATATTTGTATAATCTAAAACCTCTTTGGTTAATTGTTCATTATTTTGTAATGACATGATACTTACATATATAAAAAGTTCACCTTATGTATATATATTAGGATGATGTTTACTCAATTAACAGATATTGCAATTCAAGAAAACTCATACACTAATTTATAACTGTATCTTGGAAACAATCAGTTCAGCCTGGGACTAATGCGAGCTCGTAGTGGATTCTTCATGGTAAAGGTAAAATCTAATTCCTCAGTTAAATCAACGTCGTCTCCCTCCACAGGCTTCCATTCGAAATGCCAAATCAAATTAGCCACAAAGTACTCTAAATGGAGCAGAGCAAAATCATAGCCTGGGCACATTCTTCTCCCTACACCAAATGGCATCATCTTGATCTCTCTACTTCCTGTAATATCAAACGGTTCGCCATTTCTATCAATATTCAAGAACCTCTCAGGCTTAAATTCCATCGGATCCTCCCAAACCTTTGGGTCTAAACCCATTTCTCTGGCCATGAAATAAATTATAGAATTCTTTGGTATGACGTAGCCGCTCAATTCCATTTCCTCTCCTACCCTATGTGGTAGCAAAAAGTGAGATGGTGGGTGTCTTCTAAGACCTTCTAATATCACTGCTTTTAAATACGGCATTTTCTGTAAATGCTCCTCTTTTATCACCTTATTGTTATTTTCTCTCGTTGATTTTGGTGCTCCTACAATTTCACATATTTCTTTATATAGCTTTTCTTGAATGGAAGGATACTTGACCAAATAGGCCATGATCCATTGCAAGGAAGTAGACGTTGTATCGCTGGCTGCACCAAGGAACTCACCGCAGAGACAGACCATCTCTTCATAACTGAGCTTCCTCTTTTCCTGTTGCAATTCTAAATTTAGCAGTGTATCCACATAAGTTACTGTCTGCTCTTCTTTTTTATGAACTCCAGCCTTAGCTTTTTCTTCTATGTATTTTACCCGAGCTTGTATTAGAGGTATGAACATGCTATCTATCTCTTTTCGTAATGCAGTTAGCTCTTTCCAGCGATTTCTGAAAATTATTTTTCCAACTGTGGGAAAAATATTAAGTATCTTAAATTGGATCGTAGCTAAAAGTGCTCGATGTTGTAAATCTGTGATCTGCTTGATTTGAGCCTCGTTCAGCTTGTCCCCGAAGCACATGAAAACAAGAAGAGAATAGATGGCATGCTTAATATGATCAAGTACCATCACTTCTGTAGACGAATTATATTTATCAAGTAGCATATGAATGAGTACACTTAGCGCCCAAGCTCGAGGCTCGGACCGGGACTTCACAAGAGAGGTCTGGAGCATTTCCAATCTGAGGTTTCGACGGAGGAGCCGCCACGTAGGGCCACATGAGGCGGTGTTTATGGTTCGGTCATGGCTACTTAAAACTTGATTGGTGACTAAACCAGTTGGACGGTCGGAGCAAAGAGCACCTTGTTGAACTAAAGCTTGGTAGGCTAAAGAATGGCTGCTAATGAATATGGAAAATGAAGTACCTATTCTGAGTGTAATTATAGGACCATATTTTGACTTTAATTTTTGAAGGATAAGTTCAATATCAGCTATGGATTTATTTCTCAGCAATGGTAAACTTCCAATTATTGGAAAAGTAAAGGGTCCAGGTGGGAGTTTCTTCTTGTTTTTGGAATTGGAGAAGAAAATATTAAAGAGAAATATGAGGGAGAAAGAGATAAATACAGTGATGATAATACAAATATGCATGTTGATTATGCCGTCATTTTGATTTGGTGACATATATATATATATATATATATATATATATATAT
>ML457833.1:20893-46491 GCA_005239535.1 Nicotiana rustica | reverse complement strand
TTAAAAAAAAAAAAAAAAAAAAAAAGATAAAAGAAAGAGGAAGTATTTTATATGGTCGTTTATCCCAATTCGTAATTAAATTGTAATGCTCTGAGTAGTCTATGTGAGATTTGTCCACTGACTATTAAATTTATTCCTCGATCAATAATTTGCTTAAATATAAATATCACTATAGATTTTAAAATATAATTAAATATATAAGTACAAAAATATTTAATAATATCAAAGAGAAAGAGAAAAAAAATTGATTGACAAAAGTCATTTACACTAACGCTTCGACAGGCATAAAGTACAAAAGTTTGAATATTTGTCATTTGAAAATAGATTTTTGTGTGGATAAAAACTGTTATAAGTAATTATTTAATATATTGTATAACATGCGTGTGTTGCGGGTGTGTGTAGCATCATTTAATTAAAACTATATACATGACGTTAAAATGAAATGCAATATTTATATAAATGATGAAGGTAAATGTTATCGAATTGATACAATATTTGAATTCAATATCCTCTGACTATGAAAAAATGATGAATTTAGTTAAATGAATTCTACATTATTTTATAACTATGCATATCTTATAATAAGATATACAAATATGTTAAATTGTATATCACCCGATATATCTTTAGTAATACATTTTATCTTGTATTATTTCATCCTTATTCCTTTAAGTCTGCATTTTAACCAATTTAATTCTTAAAACTATAACTGATTTTTGTTTTATTTTTTGATTTCTTTCAATATCTTTTTATGATAAATAATTTTGTATTCAAAGATCGTGTAAACTTGAAAAATTATTTTACCTATATGATGATTTTGGGAAGAATGAAAATGGATTATTTTTCTAATTAATTAATTTAAACACTTAATTATTCTTTAAAAAATTAAAAAGATAATTTAGAGGATTCAAAATCTTAATATTTGCCAAGGCCCCCTTTTCGAGCATCGACGAGGATCGAGACCGAGGCTGGCAGGGGCGCTTCGTTCGAGTGAAGACCGAAGATTTAATCCTTCCTGAGTTTCTGCCATTTTCTGAGAAGTGGAATGCATCTCGTAAGTGTACTCTTTCCTTAAGTGTCGAGTTTTCTTTGTTCCCTTCCTCACCGTCGGCTTTCATGATCGTGCAGTTGTTGCTCGGGCTCCCAATGTGGTCCCTCGGCTCAAGGAGTGGATCAAAGGCATCTGCAAGCAGATGTCGCATTTTGAGCGCTTGTGGCACAAGCTTTCGAAGGCCCGGTGGGAGGCCCATTCACATGATAAGGCTCGTCTTAGAATGATTAATATTACACCCGAACATATATAACGCCGACCCTTTCTCTTTCCTTCGCAGGTTTTCCTAAGACCACAGGACTTAGGCCGTTGAAAGGGGCAAGGATGCGTCCCTATCCGTTGATCCCTCCGTTACGAGATAGCCTGAGGCTGTTGTGGAGGAAAAAAAAGAAGTGGAAAAGAAAGTCCTCGGGCTCGGAGGGGTCCAAGGTGAAGATAAAAAAAAGGTCGGCCACCCGCAAGCCAAATAAGAATACCGGGTCTCGGGTACCAGACTCCGATTAGCTCAGGGATGTGCCCGAATAAGACGATATCTTTGTTGCCCACTAATCGACCCTTTTCGAGGAGCAAGCGGCAACCGAGGAGAAGATCCATGATATCGACCTCCTTCCAACTCAAGGGGCTGAGATGGAGACGGGGACTGAGACCTCCCAAGAAGCCGCTTCTGCTTCGAAGGAGGCGCCTAGGGTAAATGACATCATGAATACGCCCTCTTATACTGAGTCCATGCTTGAGGAGGCCCAGAAGGAAAAGAGAAATCAAGTGAAGGGGTTCATGGCACGGACGACCCTCTTCACTCCTTCTTCGATGGCGTGGACTCGTCCACTTTGGAAGATTTTTCCGGGCTTGGCGTCCTGGAGATATCGAAGAAAGATGTATCTTTGGAAACTGGCGGGCTGAGTTTGAGCCCAAAATTGGTGAAGCAGTTTCTTGCTCCGAGTGTGGACCCTAGCCGCAAGAGAGTAGCCATTCTTACAGTCTTGGAGGATGATCGAGTTTTGTCTGCTCCCGTAGGCATATCCAGCTACTCCCTATGCCTTTTTACCGAGGAGGACCAAGCCAAGATGAATGAGGTGGGCACGTCGTGTCTCTTCAACGAGGCTCAGCAGGCCCTGAACCGGGTAAGGCAACGATACTCCTTTGTGGATTCCACTTAAGTTTCAATGTTTCTCATTGTTTTCGTTGCTTTGCAGGTCTCGGTGCTTCACCATGAGAGCTTCCTCAGGTCCCACTCTGAGATCACCTAGCTCTAGTTTGAGCTCAAGAAGCAAGCTCAAAAGAAGGATATGTACAAGCTCCTTAGTGACCAACAAGACGAGACCATCAAGGACCTTTAGGCCGAGCTGGATAGGGCTCAGAAGGAAATCGTCCCTGAGGTGGGAACATGATGATTTGGTCGAACGGTATAGGTCTTTAAAGTTACAAATGAGGAGCTAGTGTGGTAGCTAACGACAAAACCTCCCATGTCCAAATATAAGATCGACCAACTCTGAATCGAGATGAAAGAGGTCCAAGCCATGGTCGATGGATGGAAGAGCAAAATGGACATATTGTCTTCATGGAAGGAAACTGCCAAGGTGAAGCTAGCATCAGTAGAGGTTCAACTCCGAGTGGAGAAGGAGAAAACGGATAAGTGATCTCAGATGAATGAAAGCCTCCGAGCATAGCTGAGCTCGGCCATCACAGAGTGGGATGCCCTCAGTAGGGAATTCAAGGCGGTGAAGTACAAGTTGGATACAACCTCGTCGACGTTAATGAAATGGTGGCCCAATACAAGGCCGATGTGGAGGCAGCCGAAGTCCATCTGAAGGCAAAGGCTGAATATATGAAGCGGCTATCCCGTAGAGAGACCCTCGAGGAGCTCCACGCCCAAGGTTTTGACCTATCGGTTGAGATCGAAGGAGCCAAAAGATCCGAGGCCAAGGCGAAGAAGCTTTTGGATCCTGAAGGTGTCGAAGGCTCTAAGGGTTCCGAAGGTTTCGACGATTCTGGCGAAGAGTTGGGGGCCCTAGTGAAGATCAGGCGTAGATTCCTTAGTACTTTTTCAGTTTATTTTGTCTTATGTAAATTTTTGTTTATTTTGAGGTCGTCTTTATTGGGCCTTTGTAAGTATATTCCGGAATATATATAAAATTTTCCCTTTCTGGCAATTTCAAGTCTTCACTTTTTCAGTACCTCTTCACAATTTTTATTCTTGCAATGTTTATAATGCCTTAACATAGAATCAAATGGAGTTATAGGGCATCCAATTTTTAAAGGTCAGGACGAAGCATGGCTTCGATACAAGTTTGTTTGCTTGAGACTTTGAAAACTCGATATGACCGAATTTTTTTCAAGATGCTTAAGTGATTTTAGACGATGCTTTTGCCAAGGGTAACCTTTCAGCAGGTTTTGAATTTTTTATAAAGGCCTTTCTTTTGATTATGACCTTCGGACGTCTCCAAGCCGTTTTTTGGGTGGCCGTAGCCTTTTGTTTTTGGGCACCATCTAATAGGTTTGGTGCTCCTGGATTTAGGAGCTCGGTTCACCGAACTTTTTTTTAATGATAGTCCCCGAGTAAGGGTAGACCTTGAGCTCGATAGTCCCCGAGTAGGGGTAGCCCTTGGGATCTTAGGATCTGGGTTTTAAGAGGAAAGAAAATGTATAATAGCAAGGAGGAACGTTCTTTCATTTCAATGTGTAAGGTACATGATAAAAATTTGTATCATGGATAAGGTGGGCCACAAGGGCACAGTTCTTACGACCGTTTGTCCCTTAAAATGTATCCTAACCACCTAGCCTTAGCTATTCAAGTACGAAGTGTCCTTTTTTCCTTTCTAAGAACTTTTACCCGAGGATGATGGCCCCCAGTATTCGAGGTTGAGCTTGAGAGGGCTCGGATACTGTTGATGCACCTATTGACTCTGGTTTGAGACCAGCCTTCGAATCTAAGTTAGCACGATTTACTATTGCCTCGTTAAAACCTTGACAAAAACCCCATTTTGCGACAAACCGGTTCAAGGAAAAAAGAGTGAAACGCGTGCATTCAGACCTAATAGTCACATCATCCCTTGGCCATTGCCTGCAAGTATTGATCTGATTCATAATATTGTTAAAGAGTAATTGAGATTTTACCTTAGCAGTAGTACCGCTTTATGTGATTTACGTTCTAGATGTTCGGTAGTTTTAATACGTTTCCTGTTTCGAGTTTGTATGAGCCTTTACCGGTAATTCCGATGACTAGATACGGTCATTCCCAATTCGGGCCAACTTTCCCTCGTTCGGGTACCGGGTGTGTAATGTTACTTTCATCAACACCAAGTCCTCGATCTTGAAGTGTCGTAGGTTGGCTCTTTGGTTGTAGTATCTTTCTATCCGCTGTTTCTGAGCAGCCAACCGGACTAGGGCAGCCTCACGCCTTTCATCCAATAGTTATTGGCTCGTGATCATGGCCTCTCTATTCGAATCTTCGGTCGCAAATAGGAGCCTGAGTCTCGGTTCTCCCACTTCAATCGGTATTAAGGCTTCGACATCGTAGACTAATGAGAATGGGGTGGCCCCGATACTACATTTCTAAGTTGTATAGTATGCCCATAGGACTTCGGGCAGGATTTCCTTCCATTTTCCTTTGGCATCGGTCAACCTCTTATTCAGGTTTTGTAGAATGATCTTGTTTGTAGATTCTTCTTGTCTGTTGCCACTCGGGTGGTAAGGTGTTGATAGTAATTTCTTAATCTTATGATCTTCGAAGAACTTATTTACCTTGTTGCCGACAAACTATTTCCCATTGTCGCATACAATCTCGGCCGGTATCCCGAATTGGCATATTATGTGGTCCCAAATGAAGTCAATGACTTCTTTTTCCTAGAATTTCTCGAATGCTTGAGCTTCGACCCATTTTGAAAAATAATCGGTCATGAATAGGACAAATTGAGCCTTACCAGGTGCCCATGGCAGGGGACCGACGATGTCCATTCCTCATTTCATGAACGGCCATGGGAACAAGATCGAATGGAATAGCTCTCCCAGTTGATGGATCATCGATGCATGTCTCTAGTAGCTGTCGCATCTTTGTACAAAGTCCTTCGCGTTTTTCTCCATGTCGATCCACTAGTAGTCGGCATTGATTAATTTCCTAACCAAAGATTCCGCTCCTGAATGGTTACCGCAAGTGCCTTCTCTTAAGGCATAATCGGTATCTACCGTCCCCAAGCATATGGCCAGTGGACCGTCGAACGTTCTTCTGAAAAGATTCCCTTCAGACAAGATAACCTGGCAGTCTTCGTACGCAGATCTCTTGATTCTTTAGGATCAGAGGGAAATTTCCCAGTATTCAAGTAATCTGTGTACTTGTTCCTCTAATCCCAAGTTAAACTCGTGGAATTTACTTTGGCGTGACCTTCATTTGTTACGGACTTCATAAGTTGTACTACTTTCCCCGAGATGAACACATCGTCATCAACCGAGGACCCTAAGTTAGCCAGAGTATCGGCCTCGCTGTTCTGATCTCAGGGCACATGATTTAGGGTCTACTCCTTGAATTGATGCAATGTTACCTATAACTTATCTAAGTACCTTTGCATTCGTTCCTCTTTTACTTTGAATGTCCCATTGACTTGATTTACCACAAGGAGGGAGTCGCACTTAGCTTCGACCACTTTGGCCCCAAGGCTTTTATCCAATTCGAGACCTGCAATTATGGTCTTATACTCGGCCTCATTGTTAGTCAATTTTACAGTTCTAATAGACTACCTAACTACATTCCCAGTAGGAGACTTCAGCATGATGTCGAGCCCAGACCCATTTGCGTTCGAGCCGCCGTTTGTAAAAAGGGTCCAAATTCCCGAGGTAGTCCCTGAGGCTAACAATAATTCTCTTTCGACTTGGGGAACTAAGTTCGGCGTAAAGTCAGCCAAACTTTGAGATTTTATGGCAGTTCGGAGTCGATACTGGATATCATGACCGCTGGTTTTAATGGCCCATTTGTCCAATCAGCCCGAGAACTCGGGCTTGTGCATGATGTTCCTCGGTAGGTAAGAAGGTTACGACCCATATGGGGTGACATTGGAAGTACGGTTTTAGTTTCCTGAAGGCGCTTAGCAAAGTGAGTGCTAATATTTCCAGGTGAGGTACCTTGTTTCGACCTCACCTAGAGTTCTACTAACATAGTAAATAGTAAATTGCATACCTTCCTCTTCCCCAAATAAAACTCCACTTATCGCCACCTCGGACACCGCCAAGTAGAGGTATAGTTGCTCATCCGCCTTCGGAGTGTGAAGCAAGGGCGGACTCGAAAGGTATCGTTTGAGTTCTCCCAAAGCTTGTTGGCATTCCGAGGCCCAAGAGAAGTTATTCTTCTTTTTTAGCAGTGAGAAAAATCGACGGCTTTTGTCGAAGGACCTTGATATGAACCGGCTCAGGGCGGCTATACGCCCGGTCAGCCTCTGAATGGCCTTGACATTGTCCACCACGGTGAGGTATTATATGGCCTTGATCTTGTCAGCATTAATCTCGATGCCCCGACTAGATACCATGAATCCGAGGATTTTTCCCGATCCGACCTCGAATATGCATTTCTCTGGATTCAGCTTCCTATTGTATTTTCTCAATATGTCGAAGGTTTCCTGCAAATGTTTCAAATGGTCCTCTGCTCGTAGGGACTTAACTAGCATGTCGTCAATACAAACTTCCATTGAATTCCCTATCTCTTCTTCGAACATCCGGTTTACTAGGCGTTGATAGGTGGCATCGACGTTCTTTAATCCGAATGGCATTACATTATAATAGTAGGTGCTTAATTTAGTGATAAAGGAAGTTTTTTCTTAATCGTCTGGGTCTATCCGAATTTGGTTGTACCCTGAATAGGCATCGAGAAAACTGAGTATCTCGTGTCCGGGCGTCGCGTGAATCATCCAATCGATATTAGGCAAAGGAAAAGAATCCTTAGGGCATGCCTTGTTCAAATTCTTGTAATGTACACACATTCTTAGCTTATTTCCTTTATTAGGTACTACCACTACGTTAGCTAACCGGTCTGGGTACTTAACTTCCCAAATGGATCTTATTTTAAGGAGTTTAGATACCTCATCTTTGATGAATGCATGCTTGACTTCGGGCTGCGGTAACTTTTTTTGCTTAACCGGATGGGACTTGGGGTCCAAACTTAGCTTATGAGTGGTTATCTCCGGCGGATCCCTACGTCAAGATGGGACCAAGCAAAACAATCTATGTTAGCTATAAGGAAATCAATAAGTTTTATCCTGAGCTCGGGAGTTAATCATGTGCCCAAGTATACCTTCCGTTGGGCAGGTGTTCGATCAATATGATTTTCTCCAGCTCTTCGACCGTCGATTTGGTGGCATCGGTATCATCAGAAGCTATGAAGGATCTTGGAATTCCATAATCATCTTCCTTGTCATCTCCTCAACCCTCCGGTCTAACCGGACCGGTGTTAGTGATTGCTATTTGACTTTGGCCTTTCTGGTTGGCTTTGTGCTTCTTAATGTCAAGACGGCGAGCACCAGAGTACTTCATCAATTGCGAACATCTCCTTTGCAGCCAGTTGTTCTCCGTATACCGTCTTGATTCCTCCCGGAGTAGGGAATTTTAACGCCTGGTGTAAGGTCGAAGGTACTGCCCTTATGTTGTGAACCCATGGTCTTCCGAATAGAGTGTTATATCTCATGTCCCCCTCGATCACATAGAACCTTGTTTCCTGGATGGTCCCGGTAGTGTTCACGGGTAGGGTAATCTCTCTTTTAGTGGTTTCACATACCATGTTAAACCCATTCAACACCCAGACTGCTGGCACTATTTGATCTTGTAACCCTAATTGCTCTATGACCCTCGATCTGATGATGTTGGCCGAGAAACCTGGATCAATCAACACACATTTAACTCATGATTTGTTGATAAGTACGAAAATTACTAGTGCATCGTTATGTGGTTGTATGATGCCCTATGCATCATCGCTGAATAAAATGGATCCTTCTAGCATATAATCTCAGCTACGTTTCTCCCTTGTGATCGACACTTTAGTGCATTTTATCACCAGCCCTTGGGGGACATAGACCCCTCCAATGATCATGTTGATTCTAAGGCCCCGAAAAAAATTTCGCCAAGGAATTTGAGGTTTTATGGTGCCGAGGTAGACTTATGTGTTTAAGGACTATAGGAATTCTTGGGTTGAAGAATGCACTGAGGAGTGGATGGAATTTTTTAGCAGAAGAAGGCAATTTTGCAGTCTATTTCACGGCCGCAGAACCGTTTCGCAGGACGCATAATCATCACAGAATTGAGCAGAGAGTTTGTTGAATTTTAAGGTCATTTTGTGGTCCATTATGCAATCGCATATCAATTTTGTGGTTCGCATTTTCCGTCTCATATTTGGCATGAAGAATTTTGTTGGGTCATTCGGCGGTCCATTCTGTGGCCGCATAAGTAGTCTGCGGACCGTAGACCTGTCGCAGACCGGTCCAGATCAGCCCAGTTCTTGGCATCATTTTCATGGTCCATTTTATGGGTCGCATATCTGTTATGCGGTCCATTCTGCGACCGTAGACCTGAGTTCGGAGGGTCCTTTTTCCTATTTTTATAACTCGACCCCATTTTGATAAATAACCTTTGGGGCTTATTTTGAAGAGATTGTATGATATTTTATAGAGAGGTAAGAGCATTTTAGAGAGAGCAAGAGAAAACCTAGCATTCTAATCATCCAATCTTGCACCAACCTTCAAGAATCAAGGAAGCCAATCACTAGATTATCATCTATCAGGGTAAGTCCTACTCCTAAGCTTTCATGCAAGAGGTTATGAGTTCAAGTATATTGTGGGGTTGGAAATAGGTCATGCATGTGGCAATATGTTGTAGTATGCAGTCTTAATGAACCATTTTGGATAGTTTCTTGTTGAAATCTATTGAGGAGGAAAGGATTATCATTGTAGAGCCTTGTAGTCGACTTTTCATATTAGGTGTTTGACAAAATTTCTAAGAGAGTTACACCATGGGAATCCTTCTAATTATTAACAGATTTTTGCTTTCTTCCTGTAGGTTGTTATTGTTGAAGTGTTGGGGTGTTGTAATAACTTAAGGAAGGCTCAAACAAGGTATGATGGCTAAACTACTCTCTTAGAATTGAATTCCTTGATGTTCCCATAAGTTTCGAGTATGATTTTCTCAAGTTCCTAATCCACATGTTCTGAGTTGTTCCCAATAAATTCGGTTGTCCCGAGTAAGCAAGTGTCGAGAATTATGTATTCAAATGTGTTCTGAATGTTCCTGTCACCTTATGTTATCCTTCGGGAATGTGTTCAAGAATTATACGTGTATTAAAATGTTATGGATGTGGGTTGTGTTTCAAATGAAAGTTATGATGCGAAATTATGTGAGAAAAATCCGATGTGCTTAAAGTCCCTTAAATTGCCTAAGTGTGTACCTAAAGTCTTGATTAGAAATGCCATGTTTTGATAATCTATAAAGATGCTTGAAAGTGAAAGAAGTGAGTTGGGGATATAAAGTATGGCCACCGTGCCAATAGTGAAAATTATACATGTGGCCAATGGTGCAAATGAAATGAAATGGTGTGACAAAGTTTAAGAAATGAGACTTGATTCAACTATTCCAAATTGATTTTGAAAATAGATTTGCCTAAAAGCTTATG
Organism: Nicotiana rustica; assembly: GCA_005239535.1. Taxonomy (NCBI): domain Eukaryota; kingdom Viridiplantae; phylum Streptophyta; class Magnoliopsida; order Solanales; family Solanaceae; genus Nicotiana; species Nicotiana rustica. The sequence goes on along the minus strand of ML457833.1, from coordinate 36,802 downwards.
TACTCAAGTCGTGCCCAAAAGGTGGTTGTTTTAATTAATGCTATGCGTTGCAAGTATTTCCAGTGTGTTTTAAGTTCTTACATACTCATCAGTGAAATAGTTTCTAGCCTTTTTGGGAAAGTATTTCAAAAATAAATGGTGCATTGCTATCATATGATTTTAACGTGTGTTTCTATTGTTACGCAGTTTGCGCTATTCTTTGAGAAGAAACCTATTGTGTTTTAAGTTTCCATTATTAATGAGTTTGAAGTCATGGTTCTGGAATATCCTATATATTTATGTTGAGATGATGATATTTGAAAGTAAAGAAGTGAATGTGATTTTGTAAATAAATTGTGTAGGGATTGTGATTGTGAGTACACCTCTACTCGCATACATTAGGGTGAGGCGGCATATCCACTTTGTGTAGGAATTGTGATTGTGAATACACCTCCACCTGCATACATTGGGGTGAGGCGGAAAGGCAGCTTTGTGTAGGGACTGTGATTGTGAATACACATCCACCCGCATACATTGGGGTGAGGCGGCAGGGCCGCTTTGTGTAAGGATTGTGGTATTGAAATTACACCTCCACCCGCACACATTGGGGTGAGGCGGTAGGAATTCTTTGTGTAGAGAATGTGGTATTGAAATTACACCTCCACCCGCACACATTAGGGTGAGGCAACGGGGTTGCTTTGTGTAGAGGTTGTTACAAGGGATCTCCCAACCAAAAAACTCATATTACTATCGTGTTTTGACAATTATTATGTTTTAACTTGGCCTTTGGATATTATTAGTTGTTATTGTTGTTTCCATGGTTTTCCACTTTGTTATATTGGCATTCTATTCTCGAAGAAAATATTTATTTTTACATACTAGTACTATTCCACATGTACTAACATCCCTTTTTTCGAGGGCGCTGCATCTTCGATGGATGCAGGTGGTTGATCAACGGGAAGATTTGGTCCTCGTTAGCAATTACTGTTTATTCAGTAGATTTTGGTGAGACCTACTTTATTCCGGACCCGATGTCACTTGATTGTCGTACTTTGTGTTTTGAGGTATAGCCGGGGCCTTGTTGCCGGCACTTCCATATTATTCTTCGGTTGTACTTATAGGCTCCGTAGACATAGTGTGAGTTGTATTGTGGTGTTGGAAAAGTCAACCAGATATGTTGTATTTGTATCACATGCCCCATTTCAAAGTATAACTATATATATATATTAGGAATTATAAGTGAAGTAACTATTGGTAATGGAATTGGATTGTTCATGAAATCCTCTCAATGATTTATTAATGATATATATATCTTTTCTTTAATTATGGGTGAGTTGGTTAGAAGGCATTATATAGGCTTTCTTGACCGGGGTATCACGGTTTAAGCGGCGGTTGCGTTCCCCAAGGTCGAGGTGTGACATTGATGATGTGTTGGGGTTCTTCTTATTTATTCTATTTGTTGGCACCCCTGTTTCTAAAATTTTTTTTGGATTAATCACTCATAAATTCTCGCAAGTGTCTATTACTAAATAATCGGGCAACTTCTTCTCTCGATTGTCGGCATTCCTCAGTCATGTGTCCATAAGTGTCGTGATACTTACATATTAGATTACGATCTCTCCAGTAGGATCGGACTGCAATGGTTGAGGCCACTTGGTCTCCTTGATATGCCCGATGGCAGATACGATGCTGGTTGCATCAACATTGAATTTATCTGATAATCTCGGAGCTTCCTTCCCCCGAGCGGCCTATCAAAACCATTTTTTCTCATTGGGCCTCAACTATTGGGCCCTTGATTGCTTCTCTTTTTGTTCCTTGTAGAGTTGCGCCCGGACCCGTTTCCCCTTCGATCTGCATTGTGTGATTGATACCGATCTCGGACTGGCGTTGATTCACGATCAATGACTCTCTTAGGCCTGTCATTAATTCTGATGGGATAAACGGACACAGAAGGGGCTCCGAGTTGGTCATCCTCGACTCTCATTTTTTACTGGTACCTGTTGTGGACGTCTACCGCCGGGTATTCAACCAAGTTTTATTTTAGCTATTGCGAAGCCAAGGAGCTTAAGGGGTTGAGTCCCTGAGTAAATGCCTGAATGGCTCAATCGTCCGCAACTAGAGGCAGGTCCATCCATTCCATTTGAAACCTTGACACGAACTCCCTGAGCATCTTATTGTCCCTTTGTTTAACCTTGAAAAGGTCCGATTTTCTGCTCTCGGCCTTGATGGCCCCCGCATCATCTTTTACAAAAGCATCAGCGAGCATAGCGAACGAATCAATGGAATTTAGGGGCAAGTATTAGCATCATATTATCGCTCCTTTTGACAGAGTTTCCCCAAACTTCTTTAATAACACTGACTCGACTTTGTCATCTTCACAGTCGTTACCTTTGATGGAACATGTGTAGAAGGTCACATGCTCATTTGGATCCGTGATTCTGTTATATTTTGAAATATCGGGCATACAAAACCTCTTCGGGATTGGTTTCGGTGTCGCGCTCGGAGTGAAAGGCTTTTGGAAAAATTTCTTAGAGTCCGGGCCTTTCAATATCAGAAGCTCTCCTGGGATTTGATCAACCAGGGAATTTTATGTCTCTACCTTCTTGTCGTTTGCCTGATGGTAGGCTATAATCTCGTGTTTTAGTCGCTTGTTACACTAGAATTTACTGTACTTTAATAGAGTTTGTGCTTTAACCGTTAGTTTTATGCACTAATTGTGTATTTTATGCCTTGTAGGAGTGATTCCATGCTATGAAGATGTTACAGAATGAATTTGATTGATTTGGAGCTTTGAAGTCTGAGTAAAAGCCCCAGGGAGTAAGACGGGATCGCGCTCGGGGGTCGAGAACAACATCTGGGTATCAAAAGTCAAGAAAAATTTGTACCGAGAGAAACCCCCACTGTCGCCGCGCGTGGGTCACCGCGTGATCGGGTCCAAGCCTACACTACTATTGAGTAGCGAGGGTGGTCGATGTATTTTTAACCCAACTAGGTCAGGATCGAATCCACATGGAGTTAATTGGTTTGGAATTAGGTTTATATCCAAGCTAGTTACGGGTTTTGTTCCTAATTACACTTCCAAACATTTGGGTTTGATTTGTACTTCTAACTTTACTCTATTGTATGCAATAATTGAAACTAAGTACAATATTTTTGTTGATGTTTTTCAAGTGTTTAAAAGAGACTAGGGTGGTGACTTCTACCTAGGTGGATATCTAACGGGTAGCAAGAATCTAGGGCAAGCTTGATTTAGTTGGGGTCGTAATATAGCTATCACACCCAAGTATTCACTCTATACCTCTCGGTAGTTTGAGTGATTTTTCTCAATTTGGCTTTCTTATGTCCAAATGGGTATTTATGTAATTCAAGTGATATTAGCTCAACTCGGGTATTACTATCTCTAGGTTTAACCCTTTAATTGGGGTTATCAATTTCTTGAGTTCACCCCAATTCCTTGTTAGCTTAGTTTTCCTAGACTTAGTCTCTCTTTCTCAAGTAGAGACCAAGTCATAAAGGCATGAATCAGTGTTTGCAATCATTAATTCTATAATTCTAGCAAGAACTAGGCTAAATATCACTAACCCATACACATTCAAACCCTAAAATTCAATATCCCTTAAATACCCACACTAGGGTTGTGACGCTATGGGTCTAGCTACTCATGGAAATAACAATTTTGAAGATGAAATGAAGATAAAATCCATAATATATGATTAAGATACGAAAATCTAATTTTGAAAGATGAATCTAATACAAAATTGCCTAAAAGGGAAGTTCCAGTCGTCTCACATGCTCAGATAATACATAACATAACCTAAAAATGACAAAAAAATCTATTTATACTAAGCTGAAATTTCCGGACAAAAATACCCTTGCGGAGGTTGTGCAACCGCGTAATGCTGAGCGCGGACGCACTCTTGATTTCGGGGCCACATAATTTTGATCACGGTACGTGTTCTTCACTTTTGGATCTGGGTTGAGCTGAATTTCACGGACCGCATAATTTCCATCGCGCCGCATAAGAGACTTCTGCGGCTACATAATTCTGACGCGGACCGCACTTCTCGTTTTTTATTAAATTGTAAGCTCTCTGAACCTCATCCACCACGGTGCGCGTAATTCCAATTGCGGCCGCGTAGGCACTTTCATGACCACACCTTTCTGGTGCGGACTGCGTTCATCTTTTAGCCCAAAAATCAAACTCTCTGAATCTCCCTTTCGCGTACCGCGTAATTGTGATCGCGACTGCATTGTGGCTTTTGCGGCCGCACATTATTTGTGCGGTCCGCATTTCAGATCTCTTGGCCCAGTCTTGGTTTTTGTTCAATTTTTGACTCCTTTATGAGTTGATTATGACTCATTTGGCTCATTTTGAACAATTCCTACAGGCAAGCATATTACATTAGTTTCCGTAAATACCTTCACGCATTTTTGGCCCAAAATACAAGTAAAAGAGAGCAAATAATAGGTTAAAATCCCTACTTATCAACTCCCTCAAACTTAATATTTTGCTTGTCCTCAAGCAAATAAGGTAATTCCCACCTCCACAAGAAAAAAGGATATTTCTGCTGGCCCAAGGTGACTCCATCAAGAATCAATTGGAACTAACAATTACCCTCAACACAAATGAGTTATCAACAACACCATGTTATGACCTTTTTAGTACCATAGTTCTATTGTGACACTAGAGCATCAAGAGTTGACTCAATTCATCAAGGAATTTCGCTCTAACACGTAGGTCATTGTGGAACCCAAACTCCTCCTCCTCTACTCTCCATGAGCAAATCTCACTTTAGAATGTAACACTCAAAACAAGGATTGTGAAGAAGTGCGCTCATCTCTCTCAAAAGAATGCCACAAGTCCGGCTCTAAGTACCATAAGCTTTCCCCTTATGTAAATCACCACTAATGTAAGCTAACTCAACTTGAATCATATAGGGCTTTTGCGGTAATGTAATGAAGGTTTTTAGATCAAGGTAGGATTTATCGGCATATGATGGTTTCATCTTTCCTTAAGCACTTCATTTTCTCATTTTGGCTCATACTTTCTTGACTCTTTGAGTCATTTTCTTCTTCATTAGGGGAACTAGAGAGACACATTGTCACCCTTTCTCGATCATTACAATCACTTTCCTCCTTTTTTAATCACTCCGTGCCTTTCATCATTGCTTTCTTTGAATCCCTTCAACTTTCACTTTCTTTTTGACATAATTCTTTTCGCCTTTCTTCCTTTTCTTTGCCTTTTCTTTTCTTAATTTATTTTTCTTCTTTGTACCTTTTACCACTTTCAAATTCCTCGTCTCTCCCCCAAACTTATGCTTTTGCCACTTGGTTATCACGAATTCTAAGGAATGATCGGGTGCCAAGAGAAGGTCATTACAAACAGATAAAGGCTTGTAATGTGGCTATTGAATGAAAAACGCTTAGGCTCAAAGGGGTTGACTAGGGATATCATATTTGGAGTCTTCGGAATCTTTCAAGTTTCAATTTGGATCAAGGAGAGCCTACAATCATTTCTCAAGTCGATCTACACTTAAAATTTCGCCTAGACAAACATTCAGGGCAAGTTCTAAACTTATTAGCACGGAACTTGGACTTGCAATTCAATACCTCACCTCTCAAGCTATTGGATTGTTAAAGAGAACAGATTCAAGGGCCCACAACAACCCTATTTAAGATTGAAAATCACAAAATGGCTCAAAAAAATCACTCAATGATTGTTTTAGTCAACACAAGAGTCTAAAGGTCACAACTAGAGCTATTATTTGCCAATCAACTTGTTTCTAACCATAAGGTCGAAGGTAAATGTGTTAGTATAAAGTGAAGCTGCTTGAGACACTTTTATTCATTACTACTATGTACCAAAACAAAAAGAAAATGGACCAAATCCCATAAGAAGGTTGTCGCGCCATCCATCGTTGGGAAGAGCCACCCGGTTCACACAATATCCACCTTTGGAAAGAACCGTGGCATTAAGAAAACCAAAGGTTTATTGTTCACACAAAATGTAAAAAGAATCTAAAAACTTAAAAAGAAACTACTAAAGGAAATAAGAAGTTATGCTACGAAGTAAAAACAACGAAAGAAGTTATGAAGTAAACTACGGAAAGTAACTGAATATGTACAGAATGGAGTAAAACGAATATATACATAATGAAAATGAATATATACATTGAATGGTAAAATTATATACATGCCAAAAGTGAAAATAAAGATAAAGAAAAATATACTAATGGTTATTACATACCAAATATCATCACAAATCAAAATGGATAATCCTTTCCCTTCCCCACCCCCCACCCCCCAAATAAAAAATAGAATTGTCCTCAATGCTACTAGTAAAATAAGAACATGGAAAAGGAGAAGAGAGTAAAGAGAACTCCATATGTGGTCTCTGTCTGCATCGGGTCATGAACATGAGTAGGGTCCTCAGACTGCATGGGGCCATCAGCACCCTCTGTGTCCTCTAGTTGGATCTTCGCATCCTCTGACTGGGGGACTACGGGGTTGCTGAGCATCTTGATCAGCTTCTCAACAGTGTGTGAAGTGGCAGCTGGCTCCTCAGACTGGCCAGCTACTGCATCTGATGCCTGATGCTCTGCTGCCTGTGCTGCTAGGGCTGTCTCCTCCATGAGCAGGTCCAGTGGGATATCTCCCGCACATGTAATCTTCTCTACTTCCTTGCTCATCTTCTCCACTGACTCCTTTTAGGCCTGAGTCTTCCGCATCTTCTTTACTTACTTGCCCATATCCTTGATAACCTTAACATGTGCATCAAGAGTCTCCAGGATCTTCTTCTGGTTGTCCAGGAGCTTCTTTTGGTTGCCCAGAAGCTCTTTCAATGAATCCTCCACTGATGGAGGTACCTGAAGCTGTGATGGGGCTGAAGATTGTGCTGCTACTGTACTGGATAGGACAGTCAGCTTTGTCGTAGCTGCTTGCATCCAGCTGTTGAGGCTAGATAGTGTCTGTGAAACCCGAAGTGCATTTTGAGGGTAGGTGGAAGATGAAGGCACAGATAATGGCACTGAGATGGGTGGCCCGGATGATGGGGAGGCATGGCAGCTGAAAAACTGGCTGTTATGGAAGGATCTAACCCGGTGGCCACCACCCTTGGCTCTTCAGACTGGCTAGTGGAGGTAGTGGCTTTACCTTTTGCTTTAGGGTTGTTCGCTCCTTGGAGGCGGTACCAGAAGAATGGGTTTTTAGCCCTCATCTTCGTATCAAAATGCCTCTTCTCTACCCCTTGGTCTTCGAGATACTCAGTAATGAAGTTGGGGTAGGGATAAGATCTTTCTTCTTTGTTGGTTGCCTTGGAGATGTTGTATGACATCAGGTTTCCCACATTAATTGGATAACCCTCCATGATGGAAGCTACCAAGATTGTCCGGGTGACTGGACAGAAACTTTCATGCTGGCAAGCGTCAAGCTAGCTACACATGAATGTTGACCACTCTTTGACTTCAAAGTTAAGGGTGTTTCTGACTATTAGAACTCCAGTCGTGAGCCATGTCGATGTTGTCTCTGGAATAGCTAGTATCTCCGCTAGCCATGGACGAGTTGCTTCATCCCAGGCTAGATTCTCTAGGTACTGCACTGCCTCCACATCCTCAAATTCGGTATATGTGTTAAGAATGAGGCCATCAGACCGGATTTTCAAGTTCCGGACCTTCGTCACCGTGGTACCCTTTTTGATGTGGGAAACATTGGCATAGAACTCCTTGACAAGGTATTCATTGGCATCCATCACTTTTTCGGTGAAATACTTCCATCATTTTCTCTCCTGAAATTATTTTAGGACATTTGGATTGTGCGGAAGTAGGTCTCTTATTATGAATTGTCGCTCAAGAATGAGCGACCTTTGGGCCAACATTCCTGGAACTTGGCATAAGCCTCTCGCTCACAAATCTATCAGCCTACACCTCGGCCTTCCTTGACCTAGTCAGGCCTCCCACATTAGTATCACCCACTCTCCCGTCATCTAGGACTTCATCATCATCATCGACATTTATTGGGGCAGCTATTGAGACAATTATTGTAACAGGTGGGGAAGGTGGTTCCGATGCCTGACTACCTCCCTCTGAGCCATCAGACGACCTAGAGGAGGAGGTAGGTTCATTGGCCAAGCGGAATGGTTTTGATTTTGCCTCCGGTTGAGGTTGTACAGATTCCCCCTCAGAAGTCTCCCGGGATGGGAGGTATTCACTTGTGTCGATAAGTCCGAAGGAGGTCTATCGAGGGTATTCTTTTTGCCCACTACCCTATGGACTGATAAGGGCAAGGTTTGCTTTCCTTTACCTCGGCCTAGGGGGATTCTACCCTCCATTTGGATGTGTCTCCTCTACCACGAGAACGAACCATTGTCTGTAACACACAAGTAGTGAAAGTCAGTTAAAATTGGGGTGCAACATGTGTTAAAGCATTACAGATGAAATAAAGGTCAGTGCTTCACAGAACAGAGCACCGCGGATCGCACAAAAGTGAGTGCAGCCGCGAAATGCCCATCGCGGACCGTATAAAAGTGAACGCGGTCGTGAAGAGACCAGTCTTAGACTACTGGTTCTCTGAATATGATCAACCGCGTACCGCACAAAAATAAGTGCGGCCGCGAAAGACCCATCGCGAACCCCATAATTTTGAGTGCGGCCGCGGAAGAAAATTAATGAGTCTCTGAAGTTCAAATGCGCAGTCCGCACATAATTGAGTGTGGCCACGAAAGACCAACCACGGACCGCACAAAAGTGACCTCGGCCATGAAATATAAGCAACTCTTAGTGCCATAAAACTAGGGTATCGCGGACCGCACAATTTTCTACGCGGCCGCATACCTTATCGCGGTCCGCACAAAAGTGTGCGCGGCCGCGAAGTTCAAATTAGTTCGGCACTTATGAACACTTGCTACTAGGGTTTTCACTAATTGTGCAAGAATTTTGGTAATTAAGCATGCAAAGCTACTAAAACCCGCCCCCATTATGCATACAAACACTACCCATATGTTTCTAAGCAAGAATTAAGCATTATTTTGACATTTTGGCATGAATCTAATCCTAACTAAAAAGGAAAATTAAAACAAAGAGGATAGAAAAGAAAAAGATAAAATCAAATCATTGAAATGAACATACCAGTTGTGAAAAATGGTAGGAAATCTACAATTCTTGAGAATGGGATGAGATTGAAAGCAAGTAAAGGTGCACAGTGCTTTAGGTTTGTTTGAGAGTTCAGGGTTTGTAAAGTGTGAATAGTTCCAAAAAAGTGTATTTATACTCTGACTCCAGAGGACCCACCAACTTACCTGAGTGCGGCCTCGAATTTTTGACTCGGTCCGCACTTTTTACCTTTTGTAGATTAGCCTCAGATGCATGGGCGCGGCCGCGAACTCTTAAGGAATTTTGACAGGCCAACTTCACAGAGTTGGCATTTTTCCCACTTCAACTACGCGACCGCGCACAAAATTGTGTGGCCGCGAAGTGCTTGTACAGTCCAACTAATTTTGGGCGCAGTCCGTGAAATTTCACCACTTAGCCAAATTTTTCCTTGTAAATTTCCCGCACTGCACAATCAATTCCTTCATACACTTCACGACCAAGGAAAGGTTGGTCATAAATTTGGAGAGTTTGCTTCTACACGGAAACGAAGACCTTCGAGAACAAATATTGGACGTTAGTCTAAAATAATGCCTAATCTAAGAAAAGAAAAAAATACATGGGTTGCTTCCCAAGAAGCGCCTGATTTAACGTCGCAGCACGACGCATGTTACCATCAGTCATTTGAAATGGATCAATGCCACAACGTGGCTATCATCAATCTTGCCAAGGTAGTGCTTCAGTCGGTGACCATTGACTCTAAAGATCTCACCAATTCTTGTTTTTCAAATCTAGAGCACCAAAAGGAGTACATGTACCACTTCAAAAGGACCACTCCACTTTGACTTAAGCTTTCCCGGAAACATCCGTAACCGAGAGTTGAATAGAAGAACCAAGTCACCTTCTTTAAATTCTTTGTCCTTATATAAGGATGAACTGGAGTAAGCATGGACCGGAACTCATCAAGTTCATTCAATTTCTCTACATGTAGATTTGCAGCTACATCCCTTTCAAGGTTCAATTTCTTCAACGCCCACATTGCCTTGTGCTCTAATTCCACCGGAAGGTGACATGCTCTCCCAAATACCAACCGGTATGGAGACATACCAATTGGAGTTTTGTAAGTTGTTCTATAGGCACATAAAGCATCGTCAAGTTTCCTTGACCAATCAATCTGATTTGCATTGACAGTCTTGGATAGAATGCTCTCGATCTCCCTGTTGGAGACCTTAACTTGTCCACTTGCCTAGGGGTGATAGGGGTTGACACCTTATGAGTGACACCATACTTGGAGAGTAAAGTTTCGAAGGCTTTGTTGCAAAAATGAGAACCCCCATCACTAATGATAGCCCTTGGGGTGCCGAACCTTGTGAAGATATTTTTCTTTAAGAAATCCACCACACTCCTTACTTCATTATTGGGAAAATCCACAGCTTCAACCCATTTGGAAACGTAATCCACAACAACAAGAATATATGTGTTCCCACATGAACTCACAAATTGTCCCATAAAGTGGATGCCCAACACGTCGAAAATATCAATCTCGAGGATGGTGGTGAGAGGCATCTCATTCTTCTTGGAGATCCCACCGGCTCTTTGGAAATCATCACACCGCTTAACAAGCTCGCTAGCATCTTTGTACAAGGTAGGGCAATAGAATCTACATCTTAGGACCTTTGTAGCAGTTCTCGCCCCACCATGGTGACCACTATAGGGCGAGGAATGGCAAGCTTCAAGAATACTTAATTGCTCTTCTTCCGGAACACATCTCTGGATAACACCATCATTGCAAATTTTGAAAATATATGGCTCATCCCAATAATAATCCAAGCAGTACCGTTTGAGCTTCTTCCTCTGGTTTGAAGAGAACTCATTCGGGATAATGTCGGTCATAAGAAAGTTGGCCAGATCGGCAAACCAAGGCATCCCGGTCAAATACACGGAGAGGATTTGTTCATCCGGAAAAAAATCATTGATCTCGAGGCCATCATGGGGCCTCCCCTCCTCTTCCAAGTGGGACAAGTGGTCCGCCACTTGATTCTCACTCCCTTTGAAGTCTATGATTCCAAGGTCAAACTCTTGTGTTGTGCACAATCACTTTGGTACCCATGAGGTACAGGCGGAACTTTTCCATGGGAAATACAATGGCTAATAGCTCTTTATCTTTAACCGTATAGTTGATTTGGGCGTCATTCATGGTCTTGCTTGCATAATAGACTGGATAAAATATCTTTTTGATTCTTTGCCCCAATACCGCTCCTACTGCCACGTCGCTAGCATCGCACATGAGCTCAAATGGTAAGCTCCAATTAGGTGAGGTAATGATGGGAGTGGTAGTCAAACTATACTTGAGTAGCTCAAAATCTTTCATGCAATCTTCATTGAACACAAACTTGGCATCTTTTTCCAACAACTTGCACAAGGGGTTCACCACTTTTGAGAAATCCTTGATGAACCTACGGTAAAACCTCGTGTGACCTAGAAAGCTCCTCACTCCCTTGACGGAAGTAGGAGGAGGGAGTTTTGATATCACTTCAATATTTTCTTTATCCACTTCAATACCATTATTGGAGATCTTATGACCGAGGACAATGCCCTCCTCGACCATTAAGTGTCACTTCTCCCAATTAAGCACTAAGTTGGTATCTTCACAATGGGCCAATACTTTATCAAGATTATCCAAACATTCTTCAAAGGAATCCCCCACAACAGAGAAATCATCCATGAAAACCTCGAGGAAGTCCTCCACCATATCCGTGAATATTGTCATCATACACCACTAAAAAGTATTGGTGCATTACACAAACCAAACGGCATCCTTGAGAATGCAAATGTTCCATACGGACAAGTGAAAGTGGTTTTCTCTTGGTATTCAGGTGCAATAAGAATCTGGTTATATTCGGAATACCCATCCAAGAAGCAATAATTAGCACGTCTGGCAACTCTATCCAACATTTGATCAAGAAATGGCAACGGAAAATGGCTTTTCGAGTCACTTTGTTGAGCTTTCTATAATCCATGCATACCCTCCAACCGGTGACAGTTCTTGCGGGGATCAATTCATTTCTATCATTTGTGATCACGGTCATGCCCCCTTATTTGGGACACATTGTACCGGCGAAGTCCATGAACTATCATAAATGGGGTACACAACGCCTGCATCTAGCCACTTGATGATCTATTTCTTGACTACCTCTTGCATGGCCTCATTCAATCTCCTTTGATGTTCCACCAGGGGTTTGGCATCCTCATCCAGTATGATTTTGTGCATGCAAAAGGTGGGACTTATACCTCTAATATCTACCAATGTCTAACCTATTACCTTCTTTCTTCTTTGGAGCACCGCAAGGTGAAGTCTACCTGCACGTTATTTAAGCACGAAGAAAGAATAACAGGTAATGTGGAACAAGGGCCTAAGAACTCATACCTAAGGTGTGAAGGCAAGGGATTCAACTCCAACGTGGGAGGCTCCTCGATTGAGGGCTTTTTTGGTGGAGTCTTCTAGTTCTCAAGGTCCAGGGAAAGTTTTCGGGGCCCATATGTATAGGATCCCATTCCTTGCAAAGCATTTGCACATTTTACCAAGCCTTAATTCTCATCCTCATCATGATTCAATAACTCAGCTTCCAATAGGTCTTCAACATTAATCACAGCACTCGTGTCATCAATAATTACTTCAGTCACAAGATCCACAAATGAACACACTTTATTGCTATTATGCTGCCTCATTCACTTCCACACGTGGAACACAACTTTTTCATCGCCCACCCTGAAGGTGAGCTCCCCAGCTTCCACATCAACTAAGTCCTTCCCTGTAGCTAGGATAGGTCTCCCCAATATGATTGGCACATCATAGTCAACCTCACAGTCGAGTATCACAAAATCTGCGGGAAGTATGAATTTGTCGACCCGAACTAGCACATCATCAATTATCCCCAATGGCCTCTTCATTTTCTGCTCTGCCATTTTCAACCTCATGGATGTGGGTCTCGGTTGCACAATCCCCAATGTCTTGAACATATAATATAGCATCAAATTTATGCTCGCACCTAAGTCACACAAGGTCTTGGCGAAATCGGCACTACCAATAGTGCATGGGATTGTAAAGGCACCGAGGTATTCTGACTTTGGAGCCATGGAATGAAAAATGACACTCACTTGATGTGTCATTTTTATCATTTCACAGTTCATTGATCTCTTCTTTGTTACCAAGTCTTTCATGAACTTCGCACATCCCGGCATTTGTTCTAGAGCTTCAACTAAAGGCACATTTATGGACAAATTTTTCATCATATCAATGAATTTCTTGAATTGGTTCTCATTGTTTTGCTTTGCGGGCCTTTGAGGATATGGTGGAGGAGGCCTTAGCAAAGTAGCCTTGGCTTTGCGCACTATCGATTCCGGTATGTCTATCACATGTTCCCTAGACGGGTTCACATCATTTTGCATCTCCTCCATGTTGTCATCAATGTCTATCCTTACTTCATCATTCACATTCTCATCATTTACTTAAACATCATTGCTTGGTTCATCATCATCTTGCACCATTATATCATCATCATTCACAATATTTCTTGGATTGGAGGTACTAGCAACTCCACCTCTACCAGTTCTTGTAGTCACCGTCGTAGCATGGCCCGTATTGTTCCCACCCTTCGGGTTTACTACCTTATCTCTTGGTAGTGCCCCCTTAGGGAGAATATTCAATGCTTGAGAAATTTGACCCATTTGGACTTCCAAGTTGCGGATAGAAGTGTTGTGGGAGGCTATTTGGGCATCGGAGTCGGCATTTATTTCCATCATTTGTTTGAACATGTTTTCTATCCATCCCATCTCATTGTTGGAAGAACTTGGCCCTTGTGATGGATATGGAGGCAGTTTTTTGGGTTGTTGATACATCGGGGGCCTTTGAAAGCCCGAACCCCTGTTTCCTTGATTATATTGTTCCACCTCCCTTGATTTCCATTGCCTCCCCAATTACTATTATTGTTGCCACTCCAATTGCTATTATTGTTTCCTCCCCAATTGCCTTGTTCATTACCCCAGTTGATTGTTGTTCCCCCAATTGCTTTGATTGTTTTTGTTTCCACTATTCCAATTCCCTTGTTGTCCTTGGTTGCCCCAATTTTGATTGTTTCCTTATGATCTCCACTGTTGTTGATTTGGAGCATTGCTCCGTTGACCTTGGTAATTATTGGCATATAAAACCTCTTCACTTTGATCATCATAAGAATCATCTTGATTGTAACTACTACCACTTTGCTCAAATTGATCCGGATTGTTTTGAACTTGTTGGCCTTTTTGTCTTCTCTTGTTGACCATCATGTTTACCCCTTCCATGGCATTTACCTACTTTGGCCCCTGAACCTGCTGAAGCTGAGCCTTGGTCAACTGATTCATGGTGGTTGTCAACTCTGCTATGGCTTGTCCATGATCATGAAGTTCCTTGTGAAGGTGGATAATATTAGGGTCACCCTGAGGAACATTGGCTCTACTTTGCCAAGCGGAAGAGGTGACCGCCATCTCATCTAATATGTCACAAGCATTGGCATAAGGCACTTTCATGAAATTACCCCCAGCGAGTCGATTCACCACACACTGGTTAGTTGTGTTGATACCCCTATAAAAGGTTTGTTGGATCATTGCTTCAGTCATATCTTTGTTGGGTCATTCTTTTAGCATCATGTGGTACCGTTCCCAAATCTCATGTAACGGTTCATTTGGCTCTTGTTTAAAAGCTAGGATCTCATCTCTCAATGTTTCCATATGTCTCGGAAAGAAAAACTTTGCTATGAACTTCTCAGTCAACTCATCCCAAGTAATGATGGAATGGTTGGGTAGCCTCTCAAGCCAATCTAGAGCCTTCCCTCTTAAAGAAAATGGGAAACGCCTTAACCTCAAAGCGTCCTCATATACATTCATTTGCTTGCTCCCCCAACACGTGTCTACAAAACCTTTTAGATGCTTATATGCGTTCTGATGTGGAGCTCCGGTGAAGAAACCCCTCTGTTCCAAGTGTGTAAGCATGACATTGGTTATCTGAAAATTGCTTGCCCAAATCCGGGGGGGACAATTGCACTTGCGTAGCCTTCATTAGGCAACACCCAGTGTGCTGCCCTTCGAGGAGGTGGGGAAGGGTTTGGAATGTTTTCATGAGGAGGGAGGCCTCTTCTTTGTACTTGAGGTTCAAGATAACCCTCATCCCCTTCATTGTCATCTACCTCATCCCCCTGAGGAATATGTCTGAGGGTCTCGTTAAGAGCCATTTGGTACCTAAAAGAAATTGACACACAAAATTATAAAAATGGAAGGAAAGAAAAACAAAACACACAACTACTTAGATATATAGCTAAAACCGTCTAACTCCACGGCAACGGCGTCAAAAATTGATCATGTCCAAGCCTACACTAATATTGAGTAGTGAGGGTGGTCGATGCAGTTTTAACCCAACTAGGTCGGGATCAAATCCACAGGGAGTTAATTGGTTTTGAATTAGGTGTATATCCAAGCTAGATGCATGTTTTGTTCCTAATTACACTTCCAAACATTTGGGTTTGATTTCTACTTCTAACTTTACTCTATTGTATGCAATAATTGAAACTAAGTACAATATTTTTGTTGATGTTTTTCAAGTGTTTAAAAGAGACTAGGGTAGTGACTTTACGTAGGTGCATATCTAACGGGTAGCAAGAATCTAGGGTAAGCTTGATTTAGTTGGGATCGTAATATAGCTATCACACCCAAGTACTCACTCTATACCTCTCGGTAGTTTGAGTGATTTTTCCCAATTTGGATTTCTCAAGTCCAAATGGGTATTCATGCAATTCAAGTAATATTAGATCAAGTC
>ML457833.1:0-20781 GCA_005239535.1 Nicotiana rustica | reverse complement strand
GTATTCATGCAATTCAAGTAATATTAGATCAACGCGGGTATTACTATCTCTAGGTTTAACCCTTTAATTGGGGCTATCAATTTCTTGAGTTCACCTTAATTCCTTGTTAGCCTAGTTTTCCTAGACTTATTCTCTCTTTCTCAAGTGGAGACCAAGTCATAAAGGCATGAATAAGTGTTTGCAGCCACTAATTCTATAATTCTAGCAAGAACTAGGCTAAATATCACTAACCCATACACATTCAAGCCCTAAAATTCAACACCCATTAAATACCCACACATTAGGGTTGAGCCACAACCCTATCTATAGGTCTAGCTACTCATGGAAATAATAGAAATTAAAGATGAAATGAAGATAAAATCCATAATATATGATTAAGATACGAGAATCTAATGTTGAAAGATGAATCTAGTACAAAATTGCCTAAAAGGGAAGTTCCAGCCGTCTCACGTGCTGAGATAATACATAACATAACCTAAAGATGAAAAAAATTTCTATTTATACTAAGATGAATTTCCGGACAAAAATACCCTTGCGGAGGTTGTGCGGCCGCGTAATTCTAAGCGCGGCCGCGCTCTTGCTTTTGTGGCCATGTAATTCTGATCGCGGTCCGTGTTCTTCACTTCTGGATCTGGGTTGAGCTGAGTTTCACGGACCGCATAATTTCCATCGCGGCCGCATAAGAGACTTACGCGGCCGCATAATTCTGACGTGGACCACACTTCTCAATTTTTATTAAATTGTAAGCTCTCTGAACCTCAGTCACCGCGGTCCGCGTAATTCCAATCGTGGCCGCACAGGAACTTTTGTGGTCGCACCGTTCTGGTGCGAACCGCGTTCATCATTTAGATCAAAAATCAACCTCTCTGAATCTCTCTTTCGCGGACCGCGAAATTGTGATCGCAACCGCGTTATGGCTTTCGCGGCCGCACATTATTTGTACAGTTCGCGTTTCAGATCTCTTGGCCCAGTCTTGGTTTTTGTTCAAGTTTTGACTCCTTTATGAGTTGATTATGACTCCTTTGGATCATTTTGAACAATTCCTGCAGGCAAGCATATTACATTAGTTTCCGGCAATACCTTCACACATTTTTGGCCCAAAACACAAGTAAAAGAGAACAAATAATAGGTTAAAATCCCTACTTATCACCGCACATGTGCATTTTTCCTACAGTCTGTCAGACACAACTCTTTGAACTTCCCCACTAATGCCCTGCATGGCGCTTCTCCCCATGCAGCTCGCCTGTACAATTTTTATTGAGTATTTTCCAAATTCGCGTAGGAAAAGATGTTTCTGTCCTTGCCCGACCCTACTTAGTATAAATACATGAAAAAAATGCTATTTTGGGACTTTTGACACATCTTAGACCTAAGGAAGACAAGGAGGAGGTGGAGAAGCAAAAGCTCAAGGATTTCATCATTCAATCCTCACTCAAGACAAGGTCGGGACGTGACATTGATGATGTGTTGGGGTTCCTCTTCTTTAGTCTGTTTGTTGGCGTCCTTATTTCTAAAGCGGTTTTTGGCTTGATCACTCAGAAATTCTTGCAGGTGTCCGTTATTAAATAATCGAGCAACTTCTTCTCTCGATTGTCGGCAGTCCTCGGTCCTGCGGCCATGAGTGCCATGACACTTACATATCAAAGAGTTTGGATCATATTTTATTTTCCTTTAACTTAAACATTGCTATGATGAATTGCTCTGTATCTATGGAGTAGTTATCTTTAAGGTTTGATGGATATGGTATATTAATACTTATTTGTGGATAACTAACTCTAGTTTTATGTATTGAATCGTTTTGGATGTTTTAATTGTTGCATCTATATTCACTTGTTAACGTAATCGAGAGAGGCATAACTTGTGATATTGTTGCATTATATGTTGTTGGTTGAAGTCATTAATTCTTCATAGTAATTGGAAGAGGCTAGTTGAATTGTTGGTTAAACTTAGTTAGGAGGATAATCGAGAGAGGTTCTCCTAAAGATCAATCCAGTACGAATTATTGCATAACTTCACCGAGCGTAAATTGGTTCATATGGTGAGGTTGAGACTTAATCGAGAGAGGAGTTTCTACTAATCAAATGAACTAATAACCAAGTGAATTCAACAGACTCACTTGAAAAATAGAGGTGAATTATCTAGAGTTAAATCCCAAACATTTGTCTTACACCTATCCTCTCAACCCTATCTTCCTCCAATTGATAACTTCCTTTGCTTAATACTTGCGTTGATTTTCATTAGTTAATAGTTTAGACTCTTAGTTATTTAACTTTAAATTACATAAATCTCAATTCTTGATCATCTTGGATAGCAACTTAACTACAAACTACGATAATAATTGTTTAACTCCAATCCATGTGGATACGATATTTCAAATTACTATATTCGACTAGCGAGCATATTTTAGTGTGTGTTTCGAGCTCGTCAAATTTTGGCGTCGTTGCCGGAGATTGGCAATTAATAGTGTTTGAAATATTTTATAGTGCTAATTCAAGAATTTTTCTTTTTCTTTTTATTTTATTTTTCTCTTTTTACATTCGGGTGTTCGTTGACTGTGTGTAGGCTATAGGTTAGATTGGTGCATAACTTGATCTTCTGGTAAGAAATTACAACCATACGAACCATAAATCGAGAAACATCTACGATAGTTGAGGAGGCAATGAAATCGTCATGAGAATATAGAGAAGGTTGGAAAATCCTCAACCAAAGAAAAGATGGCGGGAGATGATGATAATGTTGATTTGGCTACGAGAGAGGCAGCCCAACTCAAAGAGAAAGCTGCAAGAGATGCTGAAGAAGCAGCACTCAGAGATGCACAAATTGCTTATGAGGAGGAGAGAGCTCGAGGAATAGCTAAGAATCAGCCTTTGGTTCCAGACCAGTTCGGAAACATAGCACCAGGCCAAGGGAGACCACTTGGTGATTACGCTAGACGGTCTACAATCAAGGCTTATCCAATGTGAGACCACCTCCAGTTGCAGCCAACAATTTTGAACTAAAGCAAGGGTTGCTCCAAACCCTCCAAAATAGTTGTGTTTTCAGAGGAAATATGAACGAAGATCCAAACAATCATCTGATGGAGTTCGAGGAGATCATGAACACCTTTCAATATAATGGTGTGTCACAAGATGCAGTTTATCTAAGGGCATTCCCCTTCACTCTCAAAGATGATGCAAAACACTGGCTACGAAGCTTGCCCAGGGATCGATTAGAACATGGGAGGAGATGACCAGAAAATTTCTTGCTAAATATTTATCCTCAGCTAAAATGGGAAAGCTTAAAAGAGATATCCATAATTTTCCAGAATGAGACTGAAACAATGTTTGAAGTTTGGAAGAGATTTAAGGAGATAGTGCGTAAGTGTCAGCATAGTGGTATAGAACTCTGGATGTAACTTTGGGATGGATAGACACTGACTTCACGGAGAACATTAAGTAATGCAGCTGGAGGTCCATTGATGAAGAAGACTCCAGAGGAGATAGTCATTATTCCAAATGAGTTGTCTGGAGATGCAAATCTCTGAGATTGTTGAAACAAGAAGATCAATTGGTGTTCACCAGGACCAGGTTGATGCTAACACATCTGTGCAGGTACAGCTTGATGCCATGGCAAAGGAAATAAGGAATCTAACCTTACCTTTAATACATAATGAGCCTCATGCAACATGTGACATATGTGGAAGATGACACCCTACTCATGAGTGACAAGCTTCAATGGAGGAAGTTAATGTTGTGGGTAATTACAACTTCAATGCAATGGGTCAGAAGCACCCCGGTTTTTCGTGAGTTCACCTGGGGGTACAACAAATGCATGGCACAAAATAACTCGAGATATCAAGGAGCTCCTGGTTTTGGGAATCAGTCGAGGCCGCAATTTCAGCCTCAACAGCCAATTCAGTCTGGGTTAGAAGATCTTATGAAGTCATTTATTGTCAAGACTGATGAAAGATTAGATGCTCATGGGGAAGCTATCAAAGAAATTAGGACATGTTTGCATAAATTGGAGAGACAAGTGGGACAAATTGCAACTATATTATCTGATAGAATCCCAGGTACTATACCAGCTGATACTGAAAAGGATCCCAAAGAAACGGTAAATGATGTGACCTTGAGAAGCGGAAAAGTGTTGAAAGATCTCACTCCAATTCACAAAGAAAGCGAGAAGGAGCTGAAAATTGAAGATGATAAAAAGATTGAAAAGAAGAAAGGTAAGAAGGGAGTAGAGAAAAATAAGAAGGAGGAAACATCAAGACGAGAGGAATCCAATGATGTGAGAAAGCACATGACTGTTCTACTTTTTCCCAAAAGCTCTATAGAGAAGAGTTGGACAAGAAGTTTGAGAAATTTTTAGATATGCTGAGACAGGTTAATGTAAACCTGCCATTCACTGAAGTTCTCTCACAAATTCCAGCTTATGCAAAGTTCTTGAAAGAGATCCTTACAAAGAAGAGAAAGATAGAAGACCAAGGTGGTTAAGCTCATAGAGTATTGTAGTTCAATATTTCAAAATAAACTCTCACAAAAGTGTGGAGATCCGGGGAGTTTTACAATAACTTGCTCTTTAGGAACTAACTTTGATAAACTTTTATGTGATTCTGGTATCTCAATTAATATAATGTCTTTGTTTATCTAAAGGAAGCTGGAGAATGAAATTGGAGAGATAAGGTCAGCACCAATATCCTTACAGTTGGCTGACCAAACAATGATAATACCCTAGGGGATAGTAGAAAATGTCTTAGTGCGGGTAGATAAGTTCGTATTTTCGGTGGATTTCATAGTGGTAAAGATGGAGGAGAACAAGGAGGTCCCCTCATCCTAGAAAGACCATTCTTAGAAACGGGTAGAGCAATATTAGATATATACAACAGAAAACTCATGCTGAGAGTGGGTGATGAGACCGTAACTTTCGAGATGAATGTAGAAACGGGGTAGAAAAGGGAGAAGCCAACTGCTAGTGTAGAGTGGAAAGTGAAGGGCGTGAAAGAGAAGACCCCAGTGATAGAAAAAGACAAATGTGCGGTGTACCCCAAGAAGGCTGAGAAGTAGTTGTTTGCATGGATGTGTGCACTAGTTCGGGCACGTGGAATGGAGCCCCACTTTGATTCAGACCCTGACTAGAGATTCAGGGAAGTTTCCTCTACTTTATGCTTTTAAATTGTGTGTCATGGGTACATGACACAAATTAAAGTGTGGGGAGGGGGATATTTGTATGTTATATATATATATATATAGAGAGAGAGAGAGAGAGAAAGAGAGTTCCCTTTAGTAGTTAGAAAAAAAATTGAAAAAAACCCATAAAATTTTTAAATTTTTTGACTTTTCCCAACGATGGATATCATTCGACGGGTTTGTTGAGGGATAAAAGTCAAAAGAAAAATACAAAAAGATTTTCTTTTGTTAGGTAGTGTAACAATTCCCCCTTGGTTTTTCTTTGGGCCATGGTTCTTTTCCAATGATTTTGTTTGAACCAGGTGTATTTAGTTTTTGTTTTTGTAGTAGTAGAAAACTTTATGCTATGATTTGAATTGAAGCAATATTTGTTAACTTTTTTGTACGTTGAGAATAGTGAGTGCTTTAGTTGTGACGCTTAGCCTCAGTTTTTTACTCTTACATAAGTACCTTAAAATGTATGATCTTAACTTTACGTAACTGTTTTGACTAGAGTGTCCTCATGATCCGATCTTGAGTGAGTTAGGTGCTATATGTGTGAGAGATTTTGTTGTATTCTTTGCATTGCATTTGATGTCTAGAACTTGCCCCGTGTGTTTGCAAAGCGAAATAGTATTTTTATTTAGTCTTGGAAGTGATTTAGGCATTTTTGTGTTGAGCCAGTTATATGCGTATACCCACCTAGTTGTTATGTATCTTAGTTAACCCCGTTGAGCCTGTAATCATGTTTCTTGGCAACCACATTACGAGTCTTACCCATTTGTTTGAGTTGACCATCTATTTGAACCTTTTCACCTCTCGAGAGCACTTGAAATTATTATGAACTTTGCAAAAGTTGAAGTGTGGGGTAGTGGTTTGTCTTTTGAGTGGAATTAATAAAATAAGGAGAAAGGTGCATTGTTTTGGAAAAAAAGTAAGAGCCACCTGAATTTAAAAAAATGTTGTATTGTTTTGCAAAATATTCTTTAATAGTGGTAACTCTTGATGTAATTGTGCTTAAAAAGTGAGAGTTAATGTATATTAAAGTTGAAGGTGGAATTTATGGTTTGACATAAGTGCGGGGTTTTGAAAGGTAAAGTGTATGTATTAAAGTGCTTAGGGAGGTGTAGTCACTCTTATATCTAAATGTATCCCACTCGTCCCACAGCCTACATTACAACCATTTAAAATCCTATTTGATCATTGACTGAATAAGCTCGAATTAGTAGAGTAGTACACTACGGGCAAGCCTATACTCCATATTTTGTGCATACGAATGTTGTTATGAGAATGGGTGAATTTTTTCTATCTTGAGTTCCTGATTTTTCTTAAATCTTATTGTGTGTGGAACTTCTCTCTATTATTGAATGAGGGCACTTGACTCATGAAGGAAAGATAATGTCATTGACCTCTATGTTAGAGTAAGTGAGTGGGTTATGAATAATGCGTGGCGCTTGTGAGTCAAATCTTGAGGCGAGGATGTTACAGTATTGAGCTTAGTCTATTTTAAATATTCTTGGTGTAATGAGTCAGGAGAGTTGCTAAGTAAGGCGTGTCTATATAAAGTGTGATTTGATTTCTTGACGACAACCAATGGTTTAAGTGTGGGGTGTTGATGGTAGGATATAATCTTTTGTTTTAGTCGCTTGTTACACTCTAATTTACTACATTATAATAGAGTTTGTGCTTTAATTGTTAGTGTTATACACTAATTCTGTATTTTATGCCTTGTAGGAGTGATTCCGAGCTATGAAGATGTTACAGAATGAATTTGATTGATTTGGAGCTTTGAAGTTAGAGTAAAATCCCAAGGGAGTAAGCGGGGATCGCGTTCGAGGGTCGAGAACAACATCTGGCTATAAAAAAGTCAAGAAAAATCCGTACTCAAAGAAACCCCCATTGTCGCGACGCATGGGATGGTGCCTGGGGCGCCACGCTTGTGCATTTTTATTGTAGTCTATCATAAATAACTCTCTGAACTTCCCCATTAATGCCCAGCATGGTGCGTCACCCCATGCGGCGTGCCTGTATAATATTTACAGAGTATTTTCTAAATTCGCATAGGAAAAGATGTTTTCGTCTGGGCCCAACCCTACTTAGTATAAATACATGGAAAATGCTATTTTTGGAAATTTTGACGCATCTTAGACCTAAGGAAGCCAAGGAGGATGTGGAGAAGAAAAATCTCAAGGATTTCATCATTCAATCCTCACTCAAGACAAGGTCGGGCGTGACATTGATGATTTGTTGAGGTTCTCTTCTTTAGTCTATTTGTTGGCGTCACTGTTTCTGAAGTGGTTTTTGGCTTGATCACTCAAAAATTCTCACAGGTGTTCGTTATTAAATAATCGGGCAACTTATTCTCCCGATTGTTGGTAGTCCTCGGTCCTGTCGCCATGAGCGTCATGATACTTACACATCAGGTTAAAATCTCTCTGGGTAGGATCAGACTGCAATGGTCGAGGCCACTTGGTCTCCTTGATGCGCCCGATGGCAGATACAAAATTGGCTACATCGACATTGAAGTTATCTGATAATCTCAGAGCTTCCCTTCCACCCAGCGGCCTGTCAAAACCATTTTTTCTCATCAGGCCTCGACTGTTGGGACCTCATCGCTTCTTCTTTCGTTCCTTGTATCGGACATGTTTCCCCTTCGATCTGCACTGTATGATTAATACTAATCTCGGACCGACATTGATTCATGATTGATGATCTCTTAGGCCTGCCATCTATTCTGATGGGATAAACGGACCGGGAATGGGCTCCGAGTTGGTCATCCTCGACTCTTATTTTTGACTGGTACCTGTTGTGGACGTCGGACCAAGTTACCACCGGCTATTCTACCAAGTTTTGTTTCAGCTTCTGCAAAGCCAAGGAGCTTCGGGGGTTGCGTCCCTGAGTAAATGCCTGAATGGCTCTATCGTCCGTAACCGGAGGCAGGTCCATTCGTTCCATTTGAAATCTTGACACAAACTCCCTGAGAATCTTATTGTCCTTTTGTTTAGCCTTGAAAAAGATCAATTTTCTGGTCTCGACCTTTATGGCCCCGGCATGAGCTTTTACAAAAGCATCCTCGAGCATAGAGACATGGAATTTGGGGGCAAGTTGTGGTACCATACCATCACTCCTTTTGATAGAGTTTCTCCAAACTTCTTTAATAACACTGACTTGATTTTGTCGTCTTCCAAGTCGTTACTTTTGATGGCGCATGTGTAGGAGGTCACATGCTCATTTGGATCAGTGGTTCTGTTATATTTTGGAATATCAGGCATATGAAACCTCTTCGGGATTGGTTTCGATGTCGCGCTCGAAGGGAAAGGCTTTTGGACAAATTTCTTGGAGTTCGGGTCTTTCATTATCGGAGGCGCTCTTGGGACTTGATCTACCCAGGAATTGTATTTCTCTACCTTCTTGTCATTTTCCTCAATCTTATTTTCACCAGATTCCACTTGCTTCGTTAATGCCCCTTGCATTTTCATTACTTCAGGGTT
The DNA here is from genome assembly GCA_005239535.1 of Nicotiana rustica. Lineage (NCBI taxonomy): Eukaryota > Viridiplantae > Streptophyta > Magnoliopsida > Solanales > Solanaceae > Nicotiana > Nicotiana rustica. Next base: position 12,143 of record ML457833.1, on the reverse strand, counting down.
GACACCTGACCCAGCTTCGCCCAACCTTTCAGTGATGTGCTCATTTCTTCGGGTGTTTTTCGGGGAGGTTCGGGCTCAACTCTGTTGGGGGCGTGGCTTTGGTTTTGCAATTGCGCTATCGCCGCCCGCTGAGCCTGTAGCATTTTGAAGACCAATAATAGACTGACCATCTCGTCTTCGCCTTCAGGTGCTCCTTGAGCCGTTGGTCGGGCTCCTCCGTGAATGTTGTTTTCGGGGTCGGTAGGAAGGTTGGTGTCGATGGACACATGTGAGTTAGCATCCACTAGGTCTACAATTGGGACCCCGTTGGGATCAGTAGGGGGCACGTCATTGCTAGACACCATATTGTTATTTTCGCCATGATGGCCAGACCCATCCTCAACGTTCAAGTGAGCGGACTGAGAATTTGACATTTTTAAGCTGATCTGAAATTAAGACCTTAGAGAACAAGTGTAAAATAGATTGTGTATGGAGATTTTTATCAAACCACCACTATTATCCTTAGCCCTACGTTGGGCACCTGTTTACCCTTAAAATGGATAACAATTAGATTTGTACGCGGTTTTAACGATATGTGGATTGATTCGACACAAATAATCAAGAACGTTAGATAAACAAATTAAATGATAAAATAAATAACCAAACCAGTTGGGGCGTTGAGTCCGGGCTCGAATTCAAACTTAAAAATAGTTCTGCCCTCGACCGGACTCTCGATTTGATGCCAAATGTGTATGAAGAACTATGATTAAAATAATAAATTCTCAATAACTAGAAAGTAGAGAAACGAGTTTGTATTGCTTCGAATGCGTGTTATAATGTGTTCATTTAATAAAAACTACCCCTTTATATAGTATGAGAGTTTCACCCTAGTACAATTCTAAGAAAGGTAAAACATCTTCTTTTTCGTTAATCACTGATCTGCTACTGATACATGCCGAGATCTGTGTTGTGATATCTGATGGGTGCGAATATTGCAGCCCTCTGTTGGTCGTCTGTAGCTGTTATTGTATTTTCCGAGATTTTGGAGATTGTTCCGAGATCGGAGAAGTAATATCTTATCAAGCTCGATGGCGACCGCTCCATTCGGACCCCATATAATCATGCCTTTGTTTCGTTTGACCACCGAAAACTTAGGGTGTAGGTTACCCCGGTTTTACCTGTATACACTCTTGAATATTATTATGTATTTCGTTTTCATCTTTGTCATTTTCCTGTTAATCATGTTTCAAAATTTTTATGAGATTATTATTATTGAACACACCTGAGGCAGGAGAGGGTCTGGAGTAATAGAATTGACGAGTTCCCTTTGGTACTTATTTACGCACACTAACCATATGAAATTTATTAAACTAGTGTACGTGTTAAATAATGCTATCAATAAGCGTAAGTTGTAGGAGTACTACTTTGTTAAACCTTTGACATTGGTAGTATTGGTATGTGCGTCGGTGGTGCTTGCACGGGCCGGTGATCTTTTTATTCCCAAAAGATAAGCTAAGTGAGCATGAAAATGGACAGCTCATTAGCTCACATGACATGATTATGGAGAGCAAGTGCCCCAGTGAACACGTCACTTGTGACATAAGTGAATTTAAAATTTAAATTTTATGGGTTCAGATTTATAATTTTATTACATCTTATCTAATTTAATAGATTCAAAATTTATTATTTATACATATTTAATGATTTTTTGAATAAAAAATATAGAGATAAGCGAAAGCTATAAATTCAGTTAACTTCATAATTTCTACATCACATACGCAAGCCTCTCCCATTTACATAGTAATAGCCCCGACCTAATTAAGAATTTACTTCATGATGGCATTTTTGTGGTTTTGGAAAAATTAACTTAAATAGTCACTAACCTAACCACTTAAATTAAAAAAAAGTTAGCGAATATATAATATAAATATAATTTATGTAATATATATATATTACATAATTAGTGTATAGTTTATGTATACTAATTAAGAAAAATAAATAATTAGCCTGTCCGGTTAAAAAAAAACTATACATGAGAATTAGTGGCAAGTATGGAGAGAAAAAAATCTAAGAAGTTATAGTAACTAAAAACCAACTGGACAGAGAATAATAAAAGGAAGAGATAATCCAGTGGCCACAACATTTTGCGTGTGTATATTATGAAGCGCGTACATAGGCAAATGAATGCAGTCTGGCCACAGCCACACACACTGCCAAATTCTTCTCTCCTCCCTCCTTTTACTTCCTTTAAATATCTCCCCTTCCTTCACCGTCATTACCCCATTTTTTTCCCCAGAGAATCAAACGATACGTATCCTATATAGAAATAGAAAGAGAAAGTGAGGAAGTAGAAGAAGAAATTTTGTAGGTAGAGAGAGAATTTTGGAAATGGCAGGAAGAGTAGATCTGGACGGAAAACCAATAAATCCAATTACGATATGTATGATTGGTGCCGGAGGCTTTATTGGCTCGCATTTATGTGAGAAGCTAATGTCGGAGACGCCGCATAAGGTGCTCGCCGTCGACGTTTACAATGACAAGATCAAGCATCTTCTCGAACCGGCTACACTCGCCTGGGCTGATCGCATCCAGTTCCACCGCATCAACATCAAGAACGATTCTCGTCTTGAAGGCCTTATCAAGATGGCAGATCTGGTAAATTCACTCCATTTTTGCTTCTCATTATATGAATATGAAATTTTGTTACTTGCGAAATTCTTAGATTCATATTTTGTTCTATTAATATCCTTGCGAGATATTAAAACGTATTATTCTGAATTAAATATTTGATTACTCAAATTGGAGATCTTATAGGATCTGAACTTCATAATTCTCGTGCTTCTTTAGAGAAGTTTCACAGATTTCTCAAACAGCTTGTATGTTCTTGAATATATTGTTTAATCTTATCCTTGGATTATTTTATACTAATTTTAGTATGATCTTGCTTTAATTATGGACTACTTTATGCACCGACACATTTTACTCTAATTTTTAAATGATGATCCGGTCAATTCTTTGACTGATGCTGACTTTTTGGCTTTTCTTGTGATGTAGACCATCAATCTTGCTGCAATATGCACTCCAGCGGATTACAACACTCGTCCACTTGACACTATCTACAGCAACTTCATTGATGCTCTTCCAGTGGTAGGCATCTCTCATTTTTTAACTTCAGTTTTGCCTTTTTTTTGGGGCTCATATTTTGCTATGCAGTTGGTTGTTATTGGAAATGAATCCAGTTGAGATATAGACAATTTTGATCCTGGTGATTATTTAGAGTGTGAAGTTGATGTGAATTGATTAATACAGGTGAAGTACTGCTCAGAAAATGGAAAGCGTCTTATTCACTTTTCCACCTGTGAGGTTTATGGGAAAACGATAGGTGCCTTTTTACCCAAGGACAGCCCGTTGCGGCAGGTGAGACTTCACTAACAACTTATTTTGTACCATATTTAATGCAACACCTAAGGTGAAACTCGCTTTGTTGTTTCCATGGAGTTCGTGTCCTATCCTTATAACTGTCAATTAATTTCCACTATGTTGTTTGGTATTTGTATAACATACTTGTACGGGCCCCTTGTATCCAATGTTTAAGTTGCTTTGTTCCATAATTTTTCTAGGTAGATTTAAATTATTCTATGAAGATCTTGGACTTGTTTATTTTGTCTCTTCCTCCATGCTGCTTCTCCATATCCCCACCTGAAAAAGAAAAGCAGTGTAATTAAGAAGTTAAGGGAGTTTTTGATATTAAAGATTTGTGTAGATTTGTGTGCTTATATATTTAAAATCATCTCTGATACACAGTCCTTGGTAGTTGTGAAGTTGGTAATTGCTAAGCGATTTACAAGGACAGACAATGTGCTTTTTTATTGTATGTTGTATGGATCATCATGCAGATTGAATCTAAATGGATGAGGAATCATTCAGTCTTGTGCATCCAACGACATGCTTAACTTTTGTTGTAGAATCATGGATGATCTAATACTCATTTATTGTTTTCTGATACTCACATTTTTGGAGATGCTTTAAATCTTTCTTCTGATTATCTATTAGGATCCTGCTTACTATGTGCTTAAGGAAGATGCCTCCCCTTGCATTTTTGGATCTATTGAGAAGCAGAGGTGGTCATATGCCTGTGCAAAGCAATTGATTGAGAGGTTGATATATGGTATGTGATGTTTTGCCTGGTTGGCTGTCTTAAAACTTGAATATTCTCTAGTAAAATTCTTATGCATATTATTTTGCAGCTGAGGGTGCTGAGAATGGGTTAGAATTCACAATTGTAAGGCCGTTCAATTGGATTGGTCCCAGGATGGATTTCATACCCGGCATTGATGGTCCAAGTGAGGGTGTTCCAAGAGTGTTAGCTTGCTTTAGTAATGTATGAATGATTTGTATTTCTGATTTATTTGTATTAAATTTAAACTTACATATATTCTTGTATCTCACTTTCTATTATTTCATTTTCCCTCTCTTTTTCAGAACCTTTTAAGACGTGAGCCACTGAAACTAGTCGACGGTGGGGAATCACAGAGAACTTTTATATATATCAAGGATGCTATTGAAGCTGTTCTCTTGATGATTGTGAGTTTGACCTCTATCTTCTTTCATTTGAATTTTTCAGGTGCATAAATATATATATGCTGATTCACTTTTTTCTCTATCAGGAAAATCCTGCAAGGGCAAATGGCCATATTTTTAATGTGGGCAATCCTAACAATGAAGTTACTGTGCGGCAGCTTGCTGAAATGATGACTCAGGTGAATTGAGTGATTGCCTTTTTGTTTTCCCTCAATTTTTCTTGCTGTGGGGCTTTGTTTTAGTTCTACATCTCAGTACAGCATCCGCCCACCGTCTATGTTTCTCAGCGCCTTTTCTTGCATAACAGGTTTATTCGAAGGTGAGTGGAGAATCTTCTCTTGAAACGCCCACCATTGATGTAAGTTCTAAAGAATTTTATGGAGAGGGGTACGATGACAGTGACAAGAGAATTCCAGATATGACTATAATCAACAAACAGCTTGGTATGTATGTGTTTTCTCATATATTGATTAATTCAGACATTCTGCAGGTCAAGAATAATCTGATATTTTGATTGTTGTCTGACCAGGCTGGAACCCAAAGACATCCCTATGGGACTTGCTTGAATCCACACTCACCTACCAACACAGGACATATGCTGAGGCTATCAAGCAGGCCATGTCAAAGACAACTGCAAATTGAGGGAAGGGGAGCAGAATTCTCTAGGATGTGCTGCTTGTCTGCAGGTCTTTCAATTTCTTTAAAGAATCTACCAAGTGAAGCTTCTTGGTTCAGTTCTCATACACGTAACTTCTTTTTGCCACTCACGTTTTGAAAATCTATAATAGCTGACGGTGTAAGCATATCATGTATCTTATCTTGTGAGTTGTGACAGTAGTCATTAGTAAATTGTGTCATAGGTTGATGTAATGTCACTGGAGACTTGTCAACAACAGTTATCAGGCACTAAATGAAGGAAAGCCTGTAATGTCCTTTTAATATTTTGTTATCATTCATTCTATTCTTCTGTATGAAAGCTTCTTGTATCATTTTTTAGACCTGCTGCCGGGGCTACGATATTTTCCGGTTGTCATTTTCATCTATTAGATTGTCCTTTTTTCTTCAAGCTATTTGGAATATACTGGTAGTTTGTTTGCAAGTGAGATGAATAGACATTTAGGTTGTACCTGGAACATTGGAGTGATCTTGTAATTCGGATGTTCTGTCATTTGATCTGTCCGAAGTGTTTATGGATATATGGGCTTTCCTTTCGATATGCTGCACTGTGATTTCTCTTATTTGGGCTATTCTCTTGTGGTATTTTGCTTGTAGCTAGGGGTGTTCATGGTTCGGTTTGGCTCGGTTTTTTCCTAAAAGAAACCAAACCAAGTAAGTTATTTTTTCAAATATTGAAACAAAACCAAATCAATTAAGTCAGTTTTTCGGTCTTTTCGATTATTCATCGGTTATTTTCTTAAATATGAGACATACACTACCAAACGCATATTCCGGCGATCATATTTTTTCAACTTTACACTGTCAAATCCATTGCTCTTTGAGAAATCTATCATTTACCAAGATATATTGATGATAATTGAATCAAATAGTGATGAATAATTAAAGTACTCAATATAACTTGATAATTTTTAACATGAAATAAATTCTTGTACTTAGCAAAAGAAAATTATCAATCAAACTAGAATATAAATGCAAAGAATTAGATTATTATAATAGTAAAGAACTAGACTAAAAATATAAATGACTAATATGTACCATAAAATTTTAGAAATTTTATTTGAAAATATACATATATATATATATAAGTGTAATAATAAATTTAAATATCTACTTTATAGTCGTGTTTTGGTTCGATTTTTTTTTGGTTATTTTTTTATGAAAACCAAAATCAAATCAAATTAGATCCGTTTTTAAAATTCAAAACCAAAACTAAATCAAACCTAAAAAGTATTAATTTTTTAGCTGATTTGGTTCGGTTTTCGGTTCTGGTTTAATTTTTTGGATTTTTGTGAACACCCTACTCGTAGCAAAAGATTTTACACACAAATGCGAGTTTCTCTGATTTGGGCTATTCTAAGAGAGCAAAGATCTCGGCCTTAGGGTGGTTTTCGTTACTGATTCTTTAGGAACAAACCGGCATGTGATGTCTTTATGGGGGTTTGAGATGTTGGGTGAAGGAGGATACTGGTTTGGATGCACTGAGAACTTTTCCAAGTAACTTAACCTTTTTGAATCTCCAAAATTGGCTGGTGAGAGTTGTTGGTATTATGTGTTCAAAATCAGAAATTAGAAAACTGTTAGAAGAAACAGAAAATCTGTAAACGATAAGAAATATTTCGAGTTCACAATTTTTTTGTGTGTCCTTAAGGAATTTTAACCCCCTCATAAGTTGCCAAGGTAATGGATTAAATCCTCCCAGGATGAAATGGAATAAACCTTCCTGCAACAGTGGCAATACAAACTGCAGGATACCAACGAACTCAAAGAACAGAGCAAATCACACTTGACCCTTATGTTTATTTAAAAAAAAAATAATAATGCAACAAAGTAGAAAGAGAGGAGATAATTTCAGATTTTCCTTCTTAGAAAAATGAGGCCAAGCCTCTAAATTTATAAACAATCAAAGGGTGAGATGAAGAGGTGCAATCCAAAAGGTACCTCTTCCATTTCCCATTCACACCCCTTAATAAAAACGCAACAAGAGTTTAGATATCTCACCATTTTTTTTTATTTGATGTAAATCTGAATGCATTGTCAGATAAATGTCTTCGAAATTACACTATATCATATTAAGTGTTGCTTTGTTTGATTCAATAACTTACTGAACGGCGAGAACCTAATATGGCATCGGACGTTTTCGGTCTGCGAGTCTTCAAAATCTTTTTGGCATATTTTTTATTGTACTTCTCTCATGTTATGGATGCTTTATTGTTACTTTGAACTAATACTCACGTATTTTTAAAGGACTAGTTTTAGGATACGTGCTTAGTGCGTGTATCCTGTATCAATAAAATATACTTTTTTTAAAAAAAATACTAAAAAAATTAATATACAATGTGTTTGACTTCTAAAATAAAAATTAACAAAAATGTATAAGTTCTTGAAAATGATGACTACTAAATATTTTATTTAGCTGGCTCAATGAAAAAAGAATTTTTTTCATAAAAGTTCTTAGATGCCTTATTGTAGTTTTTGAGGACTTCTATAGCAATATCTTATAAAAGAATATTGTTTCTCTGTCATTTTCGGAATGAAGAGTTTGGTGTTGTACTCATAGAAAAAATTGATAAGAGGAAAAATAACGTCTAAATGACTTATATTTTTTACATCAAACAATTTGATAAAGAACATAAGAAAAGCTGCCATTTGTAAAATAATAATAATAATAATAATAATAATAATAAAAATAAAATAAAATAATAATAATAATAATAAATGACAATTCTATTAGAATATAGTTTGTATTCTATTGTTTCCTCTTGATTGCTTCAAGTTTGTTTTCTTACGAATTTGACTCTTAATATTATTATAATTAATTTTTTCATATGCTAATGCTATTCTTATCAAAACAAATTTATGTATCCTATTCGGTTTGTCAATTTGAAAATAATGTTACTTACATGATTAATATGAAAAACAATTAAATTAATTCTTCTTAATTAGTTAATTCAAAGGCCTAATTATTTGTTCGCAACATTAAAGGAAATAATTATTTGTTGTTAATTAAATTCTTCATATTAGCTCATCCAATTTTAAATAATTAGTTATAATTATACTATCATCTTAATATATAAACAAATTTACTATCATCTTATAAACAATTTTTCTTAATATATATATATTCTTCATATTAGCTCATCCAATTTTAAATAATGAGTTATAATTATACTATCATCNAATCGCCAACATGAAGACAAACGAAATCTTGAATTGCGTATAGAAACAAAACGAACCACTTCTATTCTCGGAGCTGAGGTATATGAAGAATGGCTTTTTGGTCCCTTTCGTCCAGTGGTTAGGACATCGTCTTTTCATGTCGAAGACACGGGTTCGATTCCCGTAAGGGATAGGTACTCATTCCCGGCCGCTTTCAGTTAGTGTTCATTGCTGAGTGATCGCTCGCTATCTGGCTGGAAAAGATGGTCCGGAAGCTTCCTCTCTCCCAGCAAGCAAGACGAGATCACCACTTCTCTCAGTAATGGACTTCCTTTACTTCGTAACCTTAGCCTTAGATGTCCTTTCATAGATTCTCGAACCTCCGACAGACAGAATATACATGCATGCGTTCTTTCTCTCCTCTCCTTAGCCATACCCCTTTATATATATATATATATATATATATATATATATATATATATATATATAGCTAAATCAATCCATTTCTTCAACAATCTTGCTAGTGAAAGTTTGCATCTAAAGGTCGTAAAAAGAAATATTATGTGAAAGTTAAATGTAAATTATTTTAAATGCCAAAACGTTACGTACCATAAAGGAAGCATCATCGGACCGCGTTTTCTACATTGTAAACAAAACAGAGCACACATAAGAAAAATAAATCTAAATAACGAATTGGATAATTGATTAAGCTTTTCTCCAATTATTCATATGTATAAATCCCTCTCATAATTTGATGTAAAAATTGCACGGGGCATTCTATTTGGTCGCCCCCATTTAACCTATACTCATTATTTTTTTAAAATTTTTAATTTGTACCCACTTTTTAAATAACTTCAGCCACTTTTTTCTCGCTGAGCTGAAGTTCGCCAGTTACAAACAAAAACTTCAGCTCTAGAGCTGAAGTTTGCCAGTTACAAAACAAAAACTTCAGCTCTAGAACTGAAGTTTCCCAGTTACAAAGACAAAAACTTCAGCTCTAGAGCTGAAGTTCCCAGTTATAAAGACAAAAACTTCAGCTCTAGAGCTGAAGTTCGCGAGTTACAAAACAAAAACTTCTAGCTCTAGTTACAAAGACAATGAAGTTTCCCAGTTACAAAGACAAAAACTTCGCCCTAGAGCTGAAATTCCCGAGTTACAAAGATAAAAACTTCAGCTCTAGAGCTAAATTCGCAAGCTACTTCAGGCCCGCCTACTAGAATGCTGAAATTTTGTGTGATTGCTGAAGTTATGCGAAAAAAATGGGTACATTTGTAATTTTTTTTATAATACGAGTATAAGTTAAAACGTAACACAAAAAACAGGTACGAATGCAAATGCTCCTAATTTGATGGCTCATGGCCCATGGGACAAGTAAAACGATAAAGAGTTTTGACTTACATATTCTTTGCATGTTCCTCCATATTTGCTTTGGAATGTGGACTAAAATTATTGCGTTGGAATTCTAGTTGCCACCAGATTTCTTCGGGTTTAGGGAAGCCATATACTTTGGAGCTCCATAGTCTTAAAACTTTGTTTCATTCGTATATGGACAATAAAAATAAAGTTGAACTCTCTTTGTTTGAGAATAGAAGTTGTGGCGAATTGTTTGAGAATATTAAAAGCAGATTTCGTGCATTTAATATCATTGCGCAAAGAGGTATAGTATATTTTTAAATATAGAAAGATTTGATAACCAAAACTTTAGCAGATTTTAAAGTCCTAAAATTCAGGAAAATAACTAAATTACAATTAAATTTAGTGTAAACTCTATTTTTAAAGGGTAAAAATACAAACAACATTTTATTAAAGGTCTTCGTATTATTAATATAGTATAAATATAAATAGTTAAATTCGAAATATAATCAAAACCAAACATTCCTTATTACAACACTTGGAGAAGCCAAAGCTCTTCGTTTACCAATGTATTTACTTGCTTGCTCACGTTGGGTCGTATCCCGATTCGGCCAAGCGAATAGGTGCGAAGCTATGTTGGCTCAAGGATAATTAACTGAACATCTTTCGCCAGAAAATTATAATACTTATAAGATAAAATATTATTTGTTATTAATTAAAAAATAATTTTTTACACTCTGCATAGAGTTTTCAAAATTTAAATATTCTTACTAAATTGCTTGGCTTCGCCACTGCAAGCGAATGATGATTGATGATGGAGGCTGGGGTATACCTTAAAAATTGTTTGGATTAAGACTATTTTGGTATTAATATTTAGTTGACGCATTAACAAACAACAGCACCCGTGGCCTAATGGATAAGGCGTCTGACTTCTAATCAGGCGATTGTGGGTTCGAGTCCCACCGGGTGTGGGTTTTTCATTTGTGCTTCTTTTGTATCTAGGCTAGCACGAATTCAGTGGAGGCTGAAGTTTTTTCGAGTCAATTTTTATTGTTAACACTTTACTTACCCGGAAGTTACCATCCGACCGCTAGCGCATTACCTTCCTATAATTATAATTCAAGAATATTATGGTATGTTGCGAAACCACCACAATTTTGTACGATATATCTTAATCCAACTAAAAAAATTGATAGCCTGGTCATTATATAAAATATGACTGCGGTTTAATCAGTATCTATCTTAATCCAAAGGGGAGCCTGAGATCTCAAAGTCTTTCGTTTGAAATTTTGATTAACTGATTCCTTCGAAGTGTTGATTTATATCCAACTTTTATGTTGATATTCTTCCTACTTGTGTGTGTTAGCAAATCTCTTTTATAATAAATGTCACACCTCCTTTTTCCGACACAGGATTGGATACGGGAGTTTTTTCAATTTAAGTGACATTATGCGGATTTGGGATTTATTTATTAGTTTCAGAGTCGCCACCCGAATTTTTGACGGTGTTCCGGGACACCATTTATTTATTGAAATCCCAAACCGAGGAGATTTTGACTCTGTTTTGATTTGTCTGCGGCCAGAGATCCGAGTAAAGAATTCTGTTAACCCGGGAGAAGGTGTTAGGCATTCCCGAGTTCCGTGGTTTTAGCACGGTCGCTTAACTATTAATATTTGGCCTAATTATCTAATTATTTACATGTTTTAAACCTATTGTGCTTTTATCTTTCTTACTTTTTATCCGCTTTTTAATATTTATGGAATTATTTTAATACAAGTCACGATTGACGTGCACTTGTTATTTTTGGACACGTTGCAAACCGCGCCACATGAAATGTACCCGCGATTTACAACATGCTTATTTAATTAACGTTTTGAGTTAGAGTCGGGGACATGAGTTGCCACACCCGAGTGTAGATTATATGACTATGGTCACGACGATTAAATATGCCTATTTGAGGCGATATTCGATTGTTCTCTAGGTTTTGGGGGTTTTTTTTTTATCTAAAAGAGGTATTTTTTAGCTTACGGGGTGTGTAAATAATTTTTGATATTTATGGATTTACCTTGGGACAAGTCACGATGGTGTGCACTTGTTGTTTTAAATACATTATAATTACGCCCCATGAAATGCACCCGTAATTACAACATGTGATTTCTTATCATAATTTTGAAGTTAAAGACGGGGACATGAGTTGTCGCTCCCGAATGTTGGTTAGGTGGCTTCGGTATAATATTTGATTTTTTCTATCAAAATTTCGAACTAAAGGGATCCATTCTACCTAGAAGATCTCCTAAACGATATTCGTTGTTCTAAAAGAACATCTAATAGGTTATGGCCTCATCTAGCCTCGTTTTATCACGTCAGGCCATCCTAAATCAGTTCTCCGTGTGATA
>ML457831.1:199780-210203 GCA_005239535.1 Nicotiana rustica | reverse complement strand
TCGTCCTGGAAATCCGCTCTGAAGTGACCCATCTTGGCAACCCTTGGTACAACTTATTTTCTGCCTGCCTGCCTCATGACTCGGAGAGGAACATAGGGACATATACCTCTCAACCCGATCAGCACTAAGTATGGTGCATCCCTGGATCTGATGATAAATTCGTCCGTGGGGAACCACTCGAACATCCGTTGCACCTGTTCATCAGTTAGATTATCAAAGAATTCCACCCACTCCTTGGCGGTTTCCGGCTAAGCAAATCTGTCCGGAATGTAAGTCATCCGCTTGGGTTGATGGAAAGAAATGTGATCATTCCAAGCCCTTCGCGTAAGTTCTTGGCGATATTGGCCCTTTTGAAGGTGTTCTAGGAGCCATAACTGCAGCAACAGGTTTCAACCCTCAAAATGTTTAACTCCTCTTTGACAATGCTCCAAGGCTCGGCAGATATCAGCTAAGATCATAGGGACAATGTTCAAGTTTTTCCCATTGATCCCTTCCATCAAGGCCCTGGTTACCATGGCTAGCCTAGTATGAATCCTGTCCTTCTTTGTCAGGAACACTATCAATCCCAAAAAGCACACGATAAACACGAATACCCCGCGGTGGATGTGACCCAGAGATGTGATGGCAAACTCATCATGATAGAGACGATATGATTTGCTGTGGCCGTATCTTTCATACAAGTACTCGAAAGGTACGTAAGATTGTTTCAAACACTCCAAGTCAGCATTCTTCTTCAACTCCATCATTTTTAGAAAACCTTTGCTCGTGCGACTCTCAGGTACCAGCAACCCAGGGCTTTCCCAAGCTATCCCAGCAAGTACTCTTATTTCTTCTAAGAGCGGGGTCATTTCAATATTCCCAAAGCAGAATACAGCTCTTTCACTATCCCAAAATAAAGTGGCAGCCTCAATCAGCATGTTGTTCGGTTGGATATCCAGAAGAGAAGGTAAATTGCCCAGATGCTTCCTCACGTGTTTCTTATCACTTGAAGGAAGGTCTCCCTACCAGTCTAGGAGCATTGGTGGGATGTTTCTAACCATACCGAATCTAGGGACCTCGTGCCTCATTTTCTGCAAGACAAAAATGGTTAGGCTCTTTCCCCCACCAGACTCGACTATTTATACACTTATGATTAGCATACAGGCATTTAGTTCTCCAAATTAATGCATAGAACGTGATCGTGCCCGTTGGGATTATAAAAACCCCGGTGGACTTTTGGATAAGGCTGTCTTAAAGGGTTTTTGTGTGGACGACACATTAACCCAGCTAGGTTTGACCATGATGCATGCACAATATAACAAGAGTAAGGTATCTATAAGATTTCTATAGGCATGAGTGGAATATGATGTTGAGCATGATTATGCAGCAATAAGCAATAAACATGTTGTCACGCATTTGCACATTATGAAAGCGATAAATACAACAGTTATAATTGAAAAGCAGTTACAAAGGAAAACAAAAAGAAACATGTCAGTTTCAATTTTGGAAAGATAAATACTTGGGAGAGTGAACAATTAATTTCACATAAAGGGGAAAGGGAAAGGGTGCAGGTATTTAACAAAACAAGCCATACTTAGACGAATTCACAAGACGGTTTGTAATGGTAAAAGCCTAATGTCCCCAGCAGAGTCGCCATGCTGTCGCGCCCCTCTTTTCTCTATTTTTGGATTGGTCGGGGTTTCTGAAATTATTGGGACAACTCGTTTTCTTTTGGGAAAAGGGATATAAGGAGTTCGAAGAGTCGCCACCTAGCGAATTAAGGTGCGTTAGGGAACCTATTACGGGTCATTTATAACACTAATTGTATAACCAGAGATTGGGTAAGGGCTTGAAGTTACTTCAAGGGGGAGGTGTTAGGCATCCCTCAAAGTCCACAACTGTGGGTACCGACCAAACCTATTTTGTGAATTATTCAAGTAGCAAGTAGATAGTCTAAGCACACATATGTAAACAAATAAAGGTCTTAACAGATTAGCAGTCCAAGCACACATATGTAAAGGATAAGGGAGGTCCTAAGTTGTTTATCCTATAGGATCATATATGTGCAATGCCCAGTAATCACTCCTCAATGAGGGAATACATGTTGCATTAGCGCACAGGTCATCATATACTTTTTCTACCCATTATCCCCCTTAGCGGTTTACTAAGCGAGTTTTGTTTAACGATCTCTAAGCATGTTGTTACCCATACCTTCCTTGTAGTCCTGGAGGAGTTTAGGACCTCTAAGTCTGGGTAGTTCTAGACAACCCCCTAAGGTGCTAAAAGGGAAAATTCTAGGCGACATAGAACAAGTAGGACTAGCAGATAAGTGACAGAAGCAGTTAAAAATCTCTGATTCACCTCCACACATAATGCAAATAAATCTCAAACACAGACAAAGGCAATTTTATTAGAAAAAGGATCCTAAGACAGGATATCTAAGTGACATCAATGCACAGGAATATGAAACACTGTTTCATACAAACTTTAACGACAGGGTCATAATCAGTATATCTACTGATTTTAAACTTGTGGGCCTTTAAGCTGTAAACACAATCAAAGCAGTTTCCAATTTTGTAGCAATTAATTACCTAAGGCTTGCCTAGGAGTGGGACTGTATGTGATCACAATTACAAGAGATGTTTAACAGTTTAGAAGTTGTTTTAACCTACAACATGCTGCTCTAGGTGACGAAGACTTAAAAAAAGGATATTTGTACCAGTTTTATTCAGAAGTATAACATCTATATGAGAGACAATTTTTATACCTTTTCATGGTCAGTTGCTTATCTTAGTTAAAAACTAGGCGTAATGAAGCGAATGCAAATAGAATTCCTAGAACATGATTTCTAAATGCACACATGAGTGATAGTTTTATGCTGAAGTTATTCATTGACCTAGGAGCAGGATCTCTAAGTGATGAACTAATACAGCGTTAAAACACATGGATTAATGACATGTGATATGCTGAAGCAGTAAATGTGCAGTCTTAGGAATAGGATATCTAATGCAATGTTTAACATGATTTGGATGAACACATTGGTCCTAGGACATGGAGTCTAATGCAAATACACAGAATGTAAAGCGTAAAGAATGTTTTCTACCCAATAAAATCAACAGGATTATACAGCTACCCTCCTCATTTTCACTAGCCATCCCCAATATCTGTTTACAAATAATTATTACAGACCAATAGCTGAATGAATTACATAAATAAAAAGAGAAGAAGTTAAACTATAGGGAGCCTGAAGTAGGCCCAAATGTATCCTGAGAATACCAAGCCTTCCATAACCTCAAATGCCAAAAGTTTCATAGCTATTTTCATGTCTGGGTGCGTCAGATTTCCCTAAGGACCTCAAGGATCCCGGGCAGTGCTCACACCCAAACTTTCATAACAAGAACTGAGTAAGTGCAATGTGGAAAGGCCAAACCCAGTGTGCTAGAGTTCAGAGGGATCTCAAAAGGATCCCAAGGCAGTCACACATTGGAGGGGCAGAACCTAGGGACTTAAGCGTAGAGTGAGAGTACTTGACATAGTTTTGAAAAGGTTTTGATATGAAAACAGTATTGAATTGATTCAAGAAATGAAGGAGTTTTTGAAAAGGAACTGATTAGTGATAAAAAATAGTTTGAACAAAAAATAGTGTAATCTTTGGAAAAATCAACAAGCAATAGATCTACTACAGAGCAAACAGGTTCAACATCACTTAACAACAGAATTCATACAAGGATATTGGGAATTGGGGACACACATAGTGAAACACATAACATCAGAAGCACAGAAGCTTTTTAAGAGTTTATGGGATTAAGGTGTTAGTCATATAACCAATGATACATACATAGGGCATAGATCACAGAACAGACAGGTGGGGAATATAGTATTCTGGACAATAAGTATAGAACCAGAACTACTTAGAGGCATTAGATTACTTAGCAAGCAGGTTAACGCTAGAATCTAAATAAGCAGATTGGCAAACAATCAAACATGTTGACATACATGAGCAAAGTCAAATTGAAGTTGGCTAGAGAAAGCAATAGGCAAGTCCTTAAACATGTTAATCAATTTGGACAGGACAAAATGCATATGTGCTAAGTGAAACAGTGATTTAGGCATGCTAGTTACATATTGAACAGCCTAATAATTAACAGGACTGGAAATCAGTGAACTAAAGCAGTAACAAAACACATAGAGTTTTAGAACTTGAAATTGAATCAGAACATGCCAGTTAAGGAGAGCATACATGAATATAGAGCAAGTGTATTGCAATAACTAGCCTTGGCTTACAGTTGGCTAGTTCAGTAAGAGTAGCAAGTAAAAAGAAAGAGCAGAAAGCTTTTAAGTGTAAGAGAAGGAGTTTATGAACTAGTGTTCTTTTTTGTAGTGAGAATAGAAGGAAGTATATATAACAGTTGAGAGAGAGGCAAATAAGGTAAGAATCAATTGTTCAGTAATTGGGGAGAATCACAAAATCAATCAAGCACATAATCAGTAAGGTCTTCCCTTAATTAAGGGAGTAATTTACCTACGGTAAAGAGCCGGTAACAATTAAGGAAAGAAATCAAATATTCTAGGTACAGAGTAGGTAATTAGGGGTAGATACACAAACGTTCAATTAAGGACATAGGTAGTAAGAATCAGTAAATAAAATAGTTGATCATAAATAAGGCAAGAAATAATTTAAAGGTTGTGAAAATAGGGAAAATAACCGGAAATTAGCATATGAGTAACATCACAGTGAATCAGGGATTCAAAGAATCAAAATAATATTGATTTTAAGGGAAATAATATAGATTTTCCATGAATAAGCAAGTAAACCAAGTACAAACAGAAGGAATCAGATCTGAAACCCTAATAGGACATACTAGGGTAAAAATCACAAAATACTCTAATTAAACAAAGCATTATTCATGAGAATCAAACACATAACAAAATCGAATGAACAAACAGCAAGGACGAACTCAGAATCCAAACATAGTGCTAAAAATTAGGGGTTCCAACATAACTGGATAGGGTTAAGGAGAAACTTAACAAAATCGATCAAACACACAAGAATCAGAGAATAAACACTTAAAATATCATAAATTGTTTTGAAGAAAAGGTTTTCAGAAACCCTAGTTAGGAAAAAATGAAGCGACACTTTGAAAAATGGAAGGTTTCTCATAAAAACAAGTAAAAATAGTTCGAACCTTCTCAGATCTGTTACAAATCTAAAAGGTTTAGGAGATGAGATTAGGGTTTCGAGAAAATAACCCAGAGATGAAAATATCGGCTTAGAAACCATAGGTTTTAGCCAAAAATAGGACGATCTTACTCAAATCGAGTCATAGTGGCCTGAGACTAGTGAGGACAGGCCAAGGTGTGAGTGGACTGTTCCCTGGTCCCTTGAGGACCTCAAAGACAGCATAAAACCCGGCGTAGGAGAGTCGTTAAGGCTGGAGAATAGTGGTAATCCACCAATGTCGATTGTAGCAACAGCAAGGGGAAATTAGGGTTAGGGCAGAGAGGATTTGGAGAGGAGATTGAAGGGTGACGGCAGAGTGTGAGAGGAGAGTGAGGGGTTTGGGGGGTCTTTTAGATTAAATTAGGAAAGACTTAATCCGGGTCGTTGATAAAAAATGTTCAACGGCCAAGATTCATCAAGACTGGGTCGGGTTTGGGTAGGATTTGGGACTGGGTGTATTGGGCTAATTTAATTAGGCATTTGGGCTGGTTATATAGGCTATAATTGAAATAGAATAGGGTCATTTGTTAAATACCCAAGATAAATTAATTAAAATAATTTATAAAATAGTTACTAATTATAAAAATGAATTTCATGTATAGAAATATTTTTTTAAAATGACTATTTAGTATTTCAAAAGACTAATTTCTGGTAAAAATAGTACAGAATTATATGCATGTGCTATAATTTTAAAGTTATTGCAATTATAGCCAAAAGGTACCAATTTGGCTATTTATGGAATAATTTAGACTTAATAGGACCATAAATAATAAATTAAATCAAGAAATATTTTGAAATCATTTGTGATGCAATTTTGTAATTATTTATTAGAAATAAAAAATACTGGACAAGTTAATAAAAATGTAGAAAAATTGTGAAAAATACCAATTGATACTAATGTATGATATGAAATTTGAAATTATTTTAGGAAAAATTGGGTATCAACAACTGCTATAGTTAAGCAGACCTAGACTCAACCAGCTAGAGTCGCTCTACAAGGTGCCCGTGGACATAATAGACAAGGTCCACAAGGTATCCAGGAAGCTGGTGGACCACCGAGATTCTTTGCAATGACCAGAGAGGACGTTGATGCTTCTAATGTTATAGTCACAGGTATTATTACTGTCCATATGGTATTCGTATGTGTCCTTATCTTTAGCTTTATATTTAAAATGGGGAATCGAGTCTCTTAATGTGCCATACGAGGTGACGATCCTAGTGGAGAGACTATATTTATGGATAGAGTATATAGAGAAGGTGTGATTTTTGTTCAGGGAAGGGACACTGTAGTCACTCTACTAATGTTGGCGATGTCTGGCTTTAATATTACTATGTGTATGGACTGAGTGGTGTCATGCTATGTGATGCACAATTGCCAGGTAAATGATATTAATTGGTTGTTTCTTATGGTCATAGAATGACATGGAAAGGTGTTCACGAATTCCATGGGCGAAGAATTACCTTATACGAAGGTTTACATGAGATGAATAGGAAGTGTCCAACATATCTAACTCAGAGTTCCGGCACTATAGTAGAGAATCTAACTCTTGGGATAGTAGTAGTTGCTAATAAGTTTCCAAATGAGTTACAAGAGGCATATATAGCACAAATATGAAAAGATAAGGTGAATATGACGACGAAGTATTCATATCTCTATTTTCTATGGTATAGCTTGCTTAAAATTCGAGGACGAATGTTCTTTTTAGTGGGGGAGAATTTAAAAACCCAAATTTTTTTTATACTTATAAATTGTGAGAGTAGAGAAATAAATTTTATTTATAGCTATTGGGTCAAATATTAAGCTATATATATATATATGTTAAAAATAAGTGAGTTTAATAAATTATTGTAGAAATATTAAAGTGGGTCAGGCCCACCATTTACTAGTTTGGTGAGATTGCCTAGGGTATATAGCTGAAACTTTAAGTCCTAATTACTACAAACGGAGGAAGAAGAAAAAGAAAATCATGCACGCCGGTTGAGCAAATTGACGGCGAGTTCGGACCAATTTAAAGATAAATAAATGTTCAGGCAATATTTAACTCTTCCAATTGATATGTTTTTGTTATCCAGTAGTTAAGATATTATGGAATAATAATGAATAGTTATGCTAGGATAACAAGCAATGATTTTGGCCATGATTATTAATTAGTGTGGGTAGAATGAGAAAGTTCTGTAATATGGTATATGAAAGACTAACTAGCTACTATAGGTTAAGTTGCTAATATTGGTATATGGAACATAATGATTAGCTAATAGTCTACGTAATAATGGGACATAAAATAATGATGACTTATTGGTTGACATGATTAAGAATAGTAATAGTATGGTTGGCAGTAGTAGTGTATGCCATCGTAATGCACTGTTTCGGTACAGATTTTCATTAATTATGTCACGACCCAAATTCTACTCAAATTGTGATGGCGCCCAACATCGGAGTCAGGAAAGCCAAAATTAGTTTACTAATGAGGTTACTTTACTTATTAGGATTTTCAAGAAAATTTCTAATTTTAAGTTAAGAAATCCATTAATGAAAGCGGTTAAATGAGGCAATTAAATTTCAAAGTAGCTCACAATTGTTTGCTAACATACTCAGTGTAGCGAAATGCTAGTACGTCAACTACATGTGCCAAGACCTAGTGTCACAAGTCCACAGGCGACTAGTGGAATATACAAAGTAGACAAAATAAATATGCAACCGTCTGAAAGGGGTAGACAGAAATATAAAAAAAAAAGAAATAGCAGAAACTCCACAGTGCTGCTGAGGAACGCCAGAGAGAGCAGCTCACCGTGTAGTCTAATCCAGAAAGTACTCTCACGATCGCGCTCCGGTATGATAACCAGATGCACCAGTCTCAGAACCTGTACAATTAAGTACAGAAGCATAGCATGAGTACATATAAACAAATATGTACCCAGTGAGTATCCTGTCTAAACTCGAAGAAGTAGTGACGATAGGTAGACGTATTACTCACTAGGGTCATTAACAATGATATGATTAAATAAATCTAGACAGGATTAACAATCATGGAATCAAGTAGGCATGGATTATCAAGTATATGAACTACAAGCTACCCGCAAGTGTCAAATAATAATATCAATAGAAGTCTCAAGTTCTCCTCCACATGGAATCATTTAATTGATAAAATAAAGAGACTTTCAATTATCACATAGCATATAGTATGCCGAGGCGTACGGCCGAAGCGACGCAAAAATAAATGTGCATTGCCGAGGGTCGAACGGCACGAACCATAGATGCATCTATTACCCGCTCGTGAATCGATCATGCGACGCGGTTGACATAATATAAGTCTACCCCGCTCATGAATCATACATGCGACACGGGTGCTCGTATACATACACATAATTATCAGGAAATTCAGGAAATATAGAGTTCACACTTGGAAAACAAGAATCAGGGCAGCAACAAGATTTGATGTAACCTTCCATTTTCTCATGCTAGTTCAAGGATAATAATCGACTAGGAATACATGCAGGGATACAAATAAGGCATATAATCATGCTTGTGAGTCCTAAAGACTACCCGGCATAACATAGTAGTAGCTACACACAGACTCTCGTCACCTCGTGCGTGCGTATCCCCCGCAAATAAGGACAATTCAATAATTTATAATTACCTATGTGGACAGTTCCCTCTTACAAGGTTAGAAAAGAGACTCACCTCGCGTAGAACCTACTTCCCGAGTCAAGAACGAGCCTAAAACTCCAAACTCGTCACCCAAGGACTCGAAACTAGCCAAATGTTATTTAAACACATTAATATACACTCAAAAGTATGAATTTCTCTTATTAATTTAGCTATTTTATCATTCTTGAAGAAATCCCAAAATACACCCCCGGGCCCACCTGCTCGGATTCCGGAAATTTTCGAAGAAAACACTCACTCATAGCCTAAGGGTCATTAATATATAGTTTTTATATGATTTCATGGTAGAAAAGCGGTGAAATTCCCTAAAGTTCATCAACCTTAGGTTTTCACCCTAATCCCTTTGATTTCCACTAATTAGATGTTAAGCTACCTACGATTTATTATAATAATCTAACATTTAAATGGAAATTACTTACCTTTTAGTAGCTAGGCCGAATACCCTCTTGAAAGCTCTCAAAATCGCCGATGGAGGAGAAGAAAAATGGTGAAAAATGGTTAAGTCCCGAATTAAATGGTCTTACTGCCTTCAGTGACCTCAAACCTACGGCTCGAGGACCGCACATGCGGTCCCGCACCTGCGAGCCATTGGTTGCACCTGCAGATTTTTTACAAGGAGCCTGGGTATCGCACCTGCGGTAGGAATTCCGCACCAGCGAACCCGCTCCTGCGGAGAAGGGTCCGCACCTGCGAAGGTAGGAATTTCCTCCTGGAAGTCGCACCTGCGATATGGGCAACCCCACCTGCGGTCACACCAGGCCTGGTGCACCAGCAGCTGAAACTGCTAGTTTTTGGCCCCGTTTGGTATCTGGGAGGCACCTGGGCCCACCCGAACCCCCGTGAAATTAAAACAACAAGTCCTAAATTATATTACGGACTTACTCGAGCCTTCGGAACAACCAAAACAATGCTAAAAGTCGAAATCACTCCTCAAAACCCCTACTATCAAACTTAAGAATTTTCAAGTTCTTGAATTCGGTTTCAATGCGACGAACCGACCTATACTACTCGGAATGACATCAAATTTTGCAAGCAAGTTATAAATGACATAAGGAACTATTCCCGGTCTCGGAATTCCGTTCAGACCTCGATAAACTCAAAAACACGTTCCAAACCAAATTCTGAACTTAAGGAAACTCTATTTTCGCTATTTGGTGTCGAAATGCTCCCAGGTCATCCAAAACCCATTCCGGACATACGCACAAGTCCGAAATCATCATAGGAAGCTACTGGAATCGGCGAAACTCGATTCTGAAGCCGTTTACTCTAAATGTTGACCGAAGTCATACTTAGCCTTAAAAGCCAATCTTAAGGAACCAGGTGTTCCTATATTACTCTATACACTTCCGAATCCCGAACCACCCGTCCCCGCAAGTCATGAATCACTGAAAGCCGCTATGGGACGTCTTATTTAGGGGAACGGGGTCCGAATACGCAAAATAACTGGTCGGGTCATTACATTGTCCACCTCTTAAACAGACATTCGTCCTCGAACGGGTCTAGAATCATACCTGAAGTGCTGAATAAGTGTGGATATCTGCTCCGCATGTCCTCCT
>ML457831.1:155306-193716 GCA_005239535.1 Nicotiana rustica | reverse complement strand
CGACTGCACGATAGAATAAGAATAAAGAGAGGTTTCTTAACACCCTATAGCCTCCCGAAGATAAATACAGACGTCTCCGTATCGATCCGCAAGGCTATACTAGGTTTGCCTGTGACTTCTGAGACCTACGTGAACCTAGAGCTCTGATACCATATTTTCATGACCCAAATTCTACTCAGGTCGTGATGGCGCCCAACACCGGAGTCAGGCAAGTCAACATTAGTTTACTAACGAGGTTACTTTACTTATTAGGATTTTCAAGAAAATTTCCAATTTTAAGTTAAGAAATCTATTAATGAAAGCGGTTTAAATGAGGCAATTAAATTTCAAAGTAGCTCACAATCATTTGCTAACATACTCAGTGTAGCGAAATGCTAGTACGTCAACTACATGTGCCAAGACCTAGTGTCACAAGTCCACAGGCGACTAGTGGAATATACAAAGTAGACAAAATAAATATACAACCGTCTCAAAGGGGTAGACAGAAATATTAAAAAAAAGAAATAGCAGAAACTCCACAATGCTGCTGAGGAACGCCAGAGAGAGCAGCTCACCATGTAGTCTAATCCAGAAAGTACTCTCACGATCGCGCTCCGGTATGATAACCAGATGCACCAGCCTCAGAACCTGTACAATTAAGTACTGAAGCGTAGCATGAGTACATATAAACAAATATAAACCCAGTGAGTATTCCTTCTAAACTCGAAGAAGTAGTGACGAGAGGTAGACGTAGTACTCACTAGGGTATGCCGAGGCGTACGACCGAAGCGACGTAAAAATAAATATGCACTGCCGATGGTCGAACGACACGAACCATAGATGCATCTATTACCCCGCTCGCGAATTGATCATGCGACGCGGTTGAAATAATATAAGGCTACCCCGATCACGAATCATACATGCGACACGGGTGCTCGTATACATACACATAATTATCAGAAAATTCAAGAAATATAGAGTTCACACTTGGAAAACAAGAATCAGGGCAGCAGCAAGATTTGATGTAACCTTCCATTTTCTCATGCTAGTTCAAGGATAATAATCGACCAGGAATACATGTAGGGATACAAGTAAGGCATATAAGCATGCTTATGAGTCCTAAGACTACCGGCATAACATAGTAGTAGCTACGCACGGACTCTGGTCACCTCGTGCGTGCGTAAACCCCGCAAATAAGGACAATTCAATCATTTATAATTACCTATGGGGACAGTTTCCTCTTACAAGGTTAGAAAAGAGACTCACCTCGCGTAGAACCTACTTCCCGGGTCAAGAACGCGCCCGAAACTCCAAATTCGTCACCCAAGGACTCAAAACTAGCCAAATGTTATTTAAACACATTAATATACACTCAAAAGTATGAATTTCTCTTATTAATTTAGCAGTTTTATCATTCTTGAAGAAATCCCAAAATACACCCTCGGGCCCACATGCTCGAATTCCGGAAATTTTCTAGGAAAACACTCGCCCATAGCCTAAGTATCATTAATATATAGTTTTTATATGATTTCATGGTAGAAAAGTGGTGAAATTCCCTAAAGTTCATCAACCCTAGGTTTTCACCCTAAACCCTTTGATTTCCACTAATTAGGCGTTAATCTACCTAATATTTAGTGTAATAATCTAACATTTAAATGGAAATTACTTACCTTTTAGTAGCTAGGCCGAATACCCTCTTGAAAGCTCTCATAATCGCCAATGGAGGAGAAGAAAAATGGTTAAGTCCCGAATTAAATAGGCTTACTGCCTTCAGTGACCTCGCACCTGCGGCTCGAGGACCGCACCTGCGGTCCCGCACCTGCGAGCCATTGGCCGCACCTGCGGATTTTTGGCAAGGAGCCTGGGGATCGCACCTGCGGTAGGAATTCCGTACCAGCGGACCTGCTCCTGCGGAGAAGGGTCCGCACTTGTGTAGGTAGGACTTTCTTCCTGGGAGTCGCACCTGCGAGGCCTCGACCGCAGGAGCGGTTTCGCACCTGCATCTGGGCAACCGCACCTGCGGTCACACCCTACCTTGTGCACCAGCAGCTGAAACTGCTGGTTTTTGGCCCCGTTTGGTGTCCGGGAGGCACCTGGGCCTACCCGAACCTCCGTGCAATTATACCAACAAGTCCTAAATCATATTAAGGACTTGCTCGAGCCTTCGGAACACCCAAAACAACGCTAAAACTCAAAATCACTCCTCAAAACCCCTAGAATCAAACTTAAGAATTTTCAAGTTCTTGAATTCGGTTTCAATGCGCCGAACCGACCTATACTACTCGGAATGAAACCAAATTTTGCAAGCAAGTCATAAATGACATAACGGAACTATTATCGGTCTCAGAATTCCGTTCGGACCTCGATAACTCAAAAACACGTTCCAAACCAAACTATGAACTTAAGGAAACTCTATTTTCGTTATTTGGTGTCGAAACGCTCTCGGGTCATCCAAAACCCATTACGGACATATTCACAAGTCTGAAATCATCATGTGAAGCTACTGGAATCGTCGAAACTCAATTACAAAGTCGTTTACTCTGAATGTTGACCGAAGTCAAACTTAGCCTTAAAAGCCAATCTTAAGGAACCAAGTGTTCCTATATTACTCTATACACTTCCGAATCCCGAACCACCCATCCCCGCAAATCATGAACCACTGAAAGTCGCTAGGGGACGTCTTATTTAGGGGAACGGGGTCCGAATACGCAAAATGACCGGTCGGGTCATTACAAATTAGACTAAGAGTTGACTTTGATCTTGACTTATACTAAAATTTTGAAACTTATTCACCGAGACTAATTAGGATTGTGAAAATTATTCACCGAGACTAATTAGGATGTGTTATTCAATATTCTGGATAGATTGAGGCCATTCGAGGCCGTTTGGTTGGTGTTCTAGACATTACAAGGTTGGGAAAACTTCCCGTTAGCGAGGTAAGTGAGACTTTAAACTTTGATGCTTGCTTTTCCAAAATCCACTTTGAAAGTACGTTTTTCTGCCCGGTCCATATGGTGGGACAAGCATGCGCTATGCAGAGTCGGTGGTCGTTGACCAGCCGCAAATATATATTATTTTGTAAAAAGCTAAAATTATTTAATAAGTGATTTGTGATGTGGTGTGATGTGGCTTAGCCTCGTGCTATGGCGTTGGGGTGTTAGAAATTATTTCTTCATTACCGTTATAGATTTGGGGCATTGTGTATACCACCGTTATAAAATTTAGAGCATTGTGTATGTCGTCGTTATAAATTTGGGGCATTGTTCATGCCGTCGTGGTAGATTTGGGGCATTGTGTATGCTGTCGTGGACTCGTCGGGGTGTTTGGTTAACTTCCTGCACTGCCGTTAATGATATGTCCTTAGTGTAGATTGTATTGAAATATATATAATGTTGTTGTTGAATAATTGTTTGGCCCTTATAAAGTAATTATATGGTGAAAGAATTTATGTGCATGTTATTTCTGTGTTCTTTGAATGTTTGTATTTTCTAACACTTGTTCTAGAGGTATTCAGAGTGGCGGGTCGAGGATCTTACTGGGTTATATTTATGTATAACTCACTCCTTAACTACATGTCCATGCAGATGTTGCTGTTGAGGGCGAGACTAATGGCTTACGAGTTCGCTGAGTGGATCCTATTGTTGAGGTCAGCCACCGCATTATTCGTGGAGGCCATTGTTTCATCTCTATCTATCTTATGTCTACTATTTCTTTCGGGTTTGCATGCCCGTCACTTAAATTTCTATTACTCTATTAGATGATCCACGGTCTTAGTATGGAATTTGGGTTAGAGATTTAGTATTTGAGTGTTCCTTAGATTTATAAATAAATTATGATTTTAGTCAATAATTATTTCGTATTTAGTATTATTTAATGTGTTTGGTCTAGTACGTGTTTCTCTCAATGCTTATATAATAGGTTAAGAATAAAAGAATTGGTTCTCCTAGCGGGCTAGCTAGGTGTCAGCCACGTCTAGGGGTAGTTTGTGACGTGACAAAGTTGGTATCGGAGTTTAGGCTTTAAGTCCCGGGTCATGGAGAAGTGTTTAGTACAATCTTGCTCATGTGTATATTGGTGCCCATACTTATGACCTTGAGGCTACTAAGCATATAAGATGTTTTCCCTTCTTTCCTTCCTTGATCGTGCGTTGGGACAACTTGAGTTTGACTTTGGGATCATACACACCTTCATCTGCTAGACGTGGTGTCAGACGTGGTTCTACCCGAGTTGGTGGTCGAGTTGGGGCTCATCATACTAGAGCGCAGAGTAGAAGGCAAGCTGCCCCTCAGCCTGAAGTAATAAACATGGGTCAACCCCAAGCTACTACACCAGCTCAAGTGCAAGAACATATGGTTCGTGATGCTCCATCACCAGTGCCAGTTGGTGTGCCTGCTATTACCCTACCTTGGTAAGGTTGTTGAATGTGTTAGAGGCATTAGTGCCTACTCAGGGTGGACTTCCAGCTCCCCAGACTACTTCACAGGCGCAAGCACAGGTTCAGCTGAATGTTGTAGATCCTCAGATGGCCCCTTACCAGGTCGTTCAGCCAGTTGCAAATACAGGGCAGTCTAAGGATCTTAAGAATTTCATGGATCTTAAGAATTTCATGGATCTTAACCCACCATAGTTCGATGCTACACAGGCTTCTATTGAGCCCCAAAAGTTCATTCGGCGGTGTGAGAAGATATTATCTACTTTAGGGATGAAGGAGACTCGAGGAGTGGAATTTGCCACTTTTCTATTTTCAGGATCTGCAGAGTCGTGGTGGAATTCAGTTTAGAGAGGTAGACGAGCAAGGTTACCACCTATTACTTGGTCAGAGTTTTCAGCTATGTTTATGGATAGGTTCATTCCACTTAGAAAGCGAGACGACATGAGACGTCAGTTCGAACAATTGCGCCAGGGTAGTATGACGGTTACAAAGTATGAGGCTAAGTTCACGGACTTAGCCATTTATGCACCTTTTCTAGTTGCAGATGAGCATGAGAAGGGTAGGAGGTTCATGGATGGGCTTGATCATCGTTATCGAGGTCCTGTGGTTAGGGATGTTCGAGGTGGTTCTTACAAAGAGGTAGTGGATACTGCTCTCCGTTATGAGTCTTATAAAGATAGGGACAGGACCGAGCGAGAAAGCAAAAGGGCTCATAGCGCATATGGGTTTAGTGGAGCTCCATCTGGGGGCAAGAATGGTTTTAGCCGTGGGCAGTTCAGGCCTAATTAGTCATATTCAGTGGTACAGTCTTCTGGTAGTACGTTTTAACTAAGGCAAGGTCATCAACATACGCAGGAGAAAGATAACAGTTCGTTTCAATTTGGACAGTATCCGAGATGTAATGCATGCAGTAGGAACCACTATGGACGTTGCTTTGGTATGGCTGGTGCTTGTTTTACTTGTGATGAAAAAGGACATATCGCTAATTATTGTCTGAATGGTAATTCTACTAATAGTCCGGTTGTTATACAGCCACAAGGAATTGTTATAGTTGCGCAGACCCAGACTCAACCAGCTAGAGTTTCTCCACAAGGTGCCCGTGGACATAATAGACAAGGTGCACAAGGTATTCAGGAAGCGGGTGGACCATCGAGATTCATTGCAATGACCAGAGAGGACGTTAATGCTTCTAATGTATAGTAACAGGTATTATTACTGTCTATATGGAATTCGTATGTGTCCTTATCTTTAGCTTTAAATTTAGAACGGGGAATCGAGTCTCTTAATGTGCCATACGTGGTGACGATCCTAGTTGGGAGACTATATTTTTGGATAGAGTATATAGAGAAGATGTGATATTTGTTCAGGGAAGGGACACTATAGTCACTCTACTAATGTTGGCGATGTCTGGCTTTAATATTACTATGTGTATGGACTGACTGGTGTCGTGCTATGTGATGCACAATTGCCAGGTAAATGATGTTAATTGGTTGTTTCTTATGGTCTTAGAATGACATGGAAAGGTGTTCACGATTTCCATGGGTGAGGAAGTACCTTATACGAAGGTTTTACATGAGATGAATAGGAAGTGTCCAACATATCTAACTCCGAGTTACGACACTAGAGTAGAGAATCTAACTCTTGGGATAGTAGTAGTTGCTAATTAGTTTCCAAATGAGTTACAAGAGGCATTTATAGCATAAATATGAAAAGATAAGGTGAATATAACGATGAAGTATTCATATCCCTATTTTCAACGGTATAGCTTGCTTAACATTCGAGGACCAATGTTCTTTTTAGTGGGGGAGAATGTAATAACTCAATTTTTTTTATACTTATAAATTGTGAGAGTAGAAAAATTAATATTATTTATAGCTATTGGGTCAAATATTAAGGTAGTAAAAAAAACAAAAAAAAACAAAAAAAAAATATATATATATATATATATATACATATACTGAGAATTAAAAATAAGTGAGTTTAATTAATTGTTGTAGAGATATTAAAGTGGGCCAGACCCACTATTTACTAGTTTGGTGAGATTGCCTAGGGTATATAGCTGAAACATTAAATCCTAATTACTAGAAACGGAGGAAGAAGAAAAAGAAAATTGTGCACGCCGATTGAGCAAATTGACAGCGAGTTCGGACCAATTTAAAGAGAAATAAAAGTTCAGGTAATACTTAACTCTTTCAATTGATACGTATTTGTTATCAGTAGTTAAGATATTATGGAATAAGAATGAATAGTTATGCTAGGATAACAAGCAATGATTTTTGCCATGATTATTAATTAGTCGGGGTAGAATGAGAAAGTTTTGTAATGTGGTATATGAAAGACTAACTTGCTACTATAGGTTCAGTTGCTAATATTGGTATATGGAACATATTGATTAGCTAATAGTCTACGTAATAATGGGGGATAAACTAATGATGACCTATTGGTTGACATGATTAAGAATAGTAATAGTATGGTTGGCAGAAGTAGTGTATTCCATCGTAATGCACTGTTTCGGTACATATGTTCATTAATTAGACTAAGAGTTGACTTTGATATTGACTTATACTAAAATTTTGAAAATTATTCATCGAGACTAATTAGGATTGTGAAAATTATTTACCGAGACTAATTAGGATGTGTTATTCAATATTTTGGATAGATTGAGGTCATTCGAGGCCGTTTGGTTGGTGTTCTAGACATTACAAGGTTGGGGAAACTTCCGTAGCGAGGTAAGTGAAACTTTAAACTTTGATGCTTGCTTTTCCAAAATCTGTTTTGAAAGAATATTTTTTTCTGCCCGGTCCATGTGTTGGGACAAGCGTGCGCTTGGCAGAATCGGTGGTCGTTGACCAGCCGCAAATATATATTATTTTGTAAAAAGCTAAAATTATTTAATGAGTGATTTGTGATGTGGCTTAGCCTCGTGCTATGGTGTTGGGGCATTAGAAATTATTTCTTCGCTGTCGTTATAGATTTGGGGCATTATGTATGCCGCCGTTATAAATTTGGGGCATTGCGCATGCCACCGTGGTAGATTTGGGGCATTGTGTATGCTGTCGTGGACTCGTCAGGGTGTTTGGTTAATTTCCTACACTACCGTTAATGACAAGTCCTTAGTGTAGATTGTATTGAGATATATATAATCTTGTTGTTGAATAATTGTTTGGCCCTTATAAAGTAATTATATGGTGAAAGAATTTCTGTGCATGTTATTTCTATGTTCTTATGTGTTTGTATTTTTTAACACTTGTTCCAGAGGTATTCAGAGTGGCAGGTCGAGGATCTTACTGGGTTATATTTACGTATAACTCACTCCTTAATTGCATGTCCATGCAGATACTATTGTTGAGGTCGAGGCTAGTGGCTAACGAGTTCGCTGAGTGGATCCTATTGCTGAGGTGAGCCGCCGCATTATTCGTGGAGGCCGTTGTTTCATCTCTATCTATCTTATGTCTATTATTTCTTTCGGGTTTGCATTCCCGTCACTTAAACTTCTATTACTCTATTAGATGATCCACGGTCTTAGTATGGAATTTGGGTTAGAGATTTAGTGTTTGAGTGTTCCTTAGATTTATAAATAAATTATGATTGTAGTTGATAATTATTTCGTATTTAGTATTATTTAATGCGTTTGGGCTAGTACGTGTTTCTCCCAATGCTTATATAATAAGTTAAGAGTACGGGAATTGGTTCTCCTAGCGGGCAGTATTAGCTAGGTGCCAGTCACATCTAGGGGATAGTTTGGGACGTGACAAAGTTGGTATTAGAGCTTAGGATTTAAGTCTTGGGTCATGGAGTAGTGTTTAGTACAGTCTTGCTTGTGTGTATGTTGGCACCTATACTTATGATCTTGAGGCTACTAAGCATTTAGGATGTTTTCCCTTATTTTATTCCTTGATCGTGCGTTGGGACAACTTGAGTTTGACTTTGGGATCATACACACCTTCATCTGCTAGACGTGGTTCTACCCGAGTTGGTGGGGTTCATTAGACTAGAGCTCAGAGTAGAAGGCAGGTTGCCTCTCAGCCTGAAATAATAAAAATAGGTCAACCCCAAGCTACTACGCCAGCTCAAGTGCAAGAACATATGGTTCATGATGCTCCACCACTAGTGCTAGATGTTGTGCATGTTGTTACCCTACCTGCAGATGTAGTGGTAAGGTTGTTGAATGTGTTGGAGGCATCAGTGCCTACTTAGGGTGGACTTCCAGCTCCCCAGACTACTTCTCAGGCGCAAGCACATGTTCAGATGAATGTTGCAGCTCCTCAGATGGCCCCTCAGCAGGTCGTTCAGCCAGTTGCAAATACAGGGAAGTCTAAGTATCTTAAGAATTTCATGGATCTTAAGCCACCATAGTTCGATGCTACACAGGCTTCTATTGAGCCCCAAAAGTTTATTCAGCGTTGTGAGAAGATACTATCTACTTTGGGGATGAAGGGACTCGAGGGGTGGAATTTTCCACTTTTATTTTCAGGATCTGTAGAGGTCATGGTGGTATTCAGTTTAGAGAG
Source organism: Nicotiana rustica (assembly GCA_005239535.1). NCBI lineage: Eukaryota > Viridiplantae > Streptophyta > Magnoliopsida > Solanales > Solanaceae > Nicotiana > Nicotiana rustica. Next base: position 184,794 of record ML457831.1, on the reverse strand, counting down.
GTAGACGAGCATGGTTGCCACCTATTACTTGGTCAGAGTTTTTAGCTATATTTATGGATAGGTTCGTTCCACTGAGCAAGCGAGATGACATGAGACGTCAGTTCGAACAACTGTGCCAGGGCAGTATGACGGTTACGGAGTATGAGGCTAAGTTCACAAACTTATCCATTTATGAACCTTTTCTAGTTGCAGATAAGCATGAGAAGGTGCGGAGGTTCGTGGATGGGCTTGAGCATCATTATCGAGGTCCTGTGGTTATGGATGTTCGAGGTGGTTCGTACGAAGAGGTAGTGGATACTGCTCTCCGTTATGAGTCTTATAAAGATAGGGACAGGACCGAGCGAGAAAGCAAAAGGACTTTTAGCACAGACGGGTTTAGTGAAGCTCTATCTGGGGGCAAGAATGGTTTTAGCCGTGGGCAGTTCAGGCCTACTCAGTCAGAGTCAGTGGTGCAGTCTTCGGGGAGTACGTTTTCACTAAGGCAAGGTCATCAACAGACGCAGGAGAAGGATAACAGTTCGTTTCAATTTGGAGAGTATCTGATATGTAATGCATATGATAGAACCACTATGGACGTTGCTTTGGTATTGATGGTGCTTGTTTTACTTGTAATGAAAAAGGACATATTGCTAATTATTGTCCGAATGGTAATTCTAGTAATAGTCAGGCTGTTATACAGCCACAAGGAACTGTTATAGTTACGCATACCCAGACTCAACCAGCTAGATTCGCTCCACAAGGTGCCCGTAGACATAATAGACAAGGTGCGCAAGGTATTCAGGAAGCGGGTGGACCACCGAGATTCTTTTCAATGACCAGAAAGGACGTTGATGCTTCTAATGTATAGTCACAGGTACTATTACTGTCCATATGGTATTCGTATGTGTCCTTATCTTTAGCTTTAAATTTAGAATAGGGAATCGAGTCTCTTAATGTGCCATATGTGGTGACGATCCTAGCGGGGAGATTATATTTGTGGATAGAGTATATAGAGAAGGTGTGATATTTGTTCAGGGAAGGGACACTATAGTCACTCTACTAATGTTGGCGATGTCTGGCTTTAATATTACTATGTGTATGGACTGAGTTGTGTCGTGCTATGTGATGCACAATTGCCAGGTAAATGATATTAATTGGTTGTTTCTTATGGTCTTAGAATGACATGGAAAGGTTTTCACGATTGCCATGGGCGAGGAAGTACCTTATACAAAGGTTTACATGAGATGAATAGGAAGTGTCCAACATATCTAACTCTGAGTTACAACACTAGAGTAGAGAATCTAACTCTTGGGATAGTAGTAGTTTTAAATAAGTTTCCAAATGAGTTACAAGAGGCATATATAGAATAAATATGAAAAGATAAGGTGAATATAACGACGAAGTATTCATATCTCTATTTTCTACGATATAGCTTGCTTAACATTCGAGGACGAATGTTCTTTTTAGTAGGGGAGAATGTAATAACCCGAATATTTTTTTTACTTAAAAATTGTGAGACTAGAGAAATTAATTTTATTTATAGCTATTGGGTCAATATATATATATAAATATATAAATAAGTGAGTTTAATTAATTATTGTAGAGATATTAAAGTGGGCCAGGCCCACCATTTACTAGTTTGGTGAGATTGCCTAAGGTATATAGCTGAAACATTAATCCTAATTACTAGAAACGGAGGAAGAAGAAAAAGAAAATTGTGCACGCCAGTTGAGCAAATTGACGCCGAGTTCGGACCAATTTAAGGAGAAATAAAATTTCATGTAATATTTAACTCTTTCAATTGATACGTTTTTGTTATCCAGTAGTTGAGATAGTATGGAATAAGAATGAATAGTTATGCTAGGATAACAAGCAATGATTTTGGCCATGATTATTAATTAGTGGGGGTACAATGAGAAAGTTCCGTAATGTGGTATATGAAAGACTATCTTGCTACTACAGGTTCAGTTGCTAATATTGGTATATGGAACATAATGATTAGCTAATAGTCTACGTAATAATGGGGGATAAACTAATGATGACTTATTGGTTGACATGATTAAGAATGGTAATAGTATGGTTGGTAGAAGTAGTGTATGCCATCATAATGCACTGTTTCGGTACAGATTTTTATTAATTAGATTAAGAGTTAACTTTGATATTGACTTATTCTAAAATTGTGAAAATTATTCACCCAGACTAATTAGGATTGTGAAAATTATTCACCGAGACTAATTAGGACGTGTTATTCAATATTTTGGATAGATTGAGTTCATTCGAGGTTGTTTGGTTGGTGTTCTAGACATTACAAGGTTGGGAAAACTTCCCGTTAGCGAGGTAAGTGAGACTTTAAACTTTGATGCTTGCTTTTCCAAAATTCATTTTGAAAGTATGTTTTTTTCTGCTCGGTCCATGTGTTGGGACAAGCGCGCGCTTGGCAGAATCGGTGGTCGTTGACTAGCCGCAAATATATATTATTTTGTAAAAAGCTAAATTATTTAATGAGTGATTTGTGATGTGGCTTAGCCTCGTGATATGGTGTTGGGGCATTAGAAATTATTTCTTCATTGCCGTTATAGATTTGGGGCATTGTGTATGCCGCCATTATAAAATTTGGGGCATTGTGTATGCCGTCGTTATAAATTTGGGGCATTGTGTATGCCGTCGTGGTAGATTTGGGGCATTATGTATGCTGCAGTGGACTCGTCGGCGTATTTGGTTAATTTCCTGCACTGCCGTTAATGACAAGTCCTTAGTGTAGATTGTATTGAGATATATATAATGTTGTTGTTGAATAATTGTTTGGCCCTTATAAAGTAATTATATGGTGAAAGAATTCCTGTTCATGTTATTTCTGTGTTCTTTATGTGTTTGTATTTTCTAACACTTGTTCCAGAGGTATTCAGAGTGGCGGGTCGAGGATCTTATTGGGTTATATTTATGTATAACTTACTCCTTAACTGCATGTCCATGCAGATACTGTTGCTGAGGGCGAGGCTAGTGGCTAACCAGTTCGTTGAGTGGATCCTATTGCTGAGATGAGCTGCAGCTTTATTCGTGGATGTCGTTGTTTCAGCTCTATCTATCTTATGTCTATTATTTCTTTCGGGTTTGCATGCCCGTCACTTAAACTTCTATTACTCTATTAGATGTTCCACAGTCTTAGTATGGAATTTGGGTTAGAGATTTAGTATTTGAGTGTTCCTTAGATTTATAAATAAATTATGATTATTGTCAATAATTATTTCGTATTTAGTATTATTTAATGTGTTTGGTCTAGTACGTGTTTCTCTCAATGCTTATATAATAGGTTAAGAGTACATGAATTGGTTCTCCTAGCAGGCAGTATTAGCTAGGTGTCAGTCACGTCTAGGGGGTAGTTTGGAAAGTGATAGATATTTAGTTGTGGTAGTTGAGGTAAATGAGTGTTGATTGTGGTCGAGAATTATGGTGGCGGCAGTGGTGGAGATGGTGGGTGGCGATAGTCGATAATGATGGCGGCTATGATTGATGATGGCGGTGGTATGGTGGCGGCATAGTGGTAGTTGATAATGGTAGGGGTGGCGTTAGTTAATTATGAATATGAATGATAGCATCTTAATGAAATTAAGTCTCTGTCATAGATCTTAATCATACAGACGTATTCAGACGCATTAAGTGGTTGTGAAGTAAAAAAACCAAACACACTTAATGATTAAGATCTAAATAATTAAGATTCAGACTCTAAAAATAAACGCACTTAACGTCTGAAATTTGAATAATTAAGATTTAGACCTTTATTAAGCACAAACAAATGAGGCCTTAATACTGGTATTACAGATCACGTGCTTCAGCATTTGCTTGTCATCTTTTATGTCCATAGTGGGCCAAGTAAACTATATTGGACTGCATTGATACTGATGGTTTTTCCGTAGTGGTTTTGGGGGGGAAGTGCACGGTTAGCCATTAATAACACATGTATTTAATTTTAAGCCACTGTTTAAAATATTTTTAGTCTTTACCCACTGCTTTAATAAACATTACCTGTCCGGACAAAAACACCCTTCTACTCATAAAGTTCAGGACCAAGTGTCCTAACTTTTGAACTTGTAAATCTAAGTTCAGGACTTCAGGACTACATGTCCTTAACTTTTAAACTTGGAACTCGAAGTTCAGGGCTTCAGGACTACAGGTCCTTAACTTTTGAACTTGGAACTCGAAGTTCAGGACCATATGTCCTTAATTTCTGTGCTTGTAACTCTAAGTTAAGGACTACTTGTCCTTAACTTTTGAACTTGTAAATCTAAGTTCAGGACCTATTGTCCTTAACTTTTGAGCTTGTTAGTCTAAGTTCAGGACCTATTTTCTTTAACTTTTGAGTTTGTTAGTCTAAGTTCAGGATCTATTGTCCTTAACTTTTGCGCTTCTTAGCCTAAGTTCAGGACCTATTGTCCTTAACTTTTGAGCTTGTTAGTCTAAGTTCAGGACTTCAGGACCTATTGTCCTTAAATTTTGAATTTGTAACTGTAAGTTCAGGACCTATTGTCCTTAAATTTTGAGTTTGTTAGTCTAAGTTCAGGACCAAGTGTCCTTAACTTTTGAGCTTGTAACTCTAAGTTCAGGACCAAGTGTCCTTAACTTTTGAACTTGTAACTGTAAGTTCAGGATCCATAACGTAGCAGAAAACCAAAAATACATCACAGAAATCACAAACCGAAATACATCCACCACCATAATTGCATACGATCAAAGATCACCATTCAATTAAATAACCAGAAAATCGGGTAAAGAAGTTATATCCATTGGTTATGTTCCGTAGTTATGCTATCCTTTCAATACTCAACCAGGAAAAAGAAGTGAAGAATTACTGAGCAAAAAGTTAAACCATATACAACCAACAAAACGAACACAATAAGTCTGGATTCAGTTCTCACTATCGCAATGCGAACTCGGACTTTTGAAAATGGAAGAGGAAGTATTTCGCGTATTCAAACCTTTGGGAGAGACTGGCAAGGAAGAGAACATGGACAGAAAAGAGATAGAAGAAAGGGTAACACCGTCTTTCATATTAATTTTAATAGACTAGTGGCTACTTTTGCTCAGTGTTAAAAATACTGGATAAAAAGTAAATACCACTTTTAAAATGGCTACCCTACGTAATTTTTACTGGTTTTGGCCACCCCTTTCTCTCTTTCTCTCTCTCATGCTTCTGATTCAGGTTACTTCCCTACTGAGGCGAAGGTTAATTTGGGCTTTTGTGTTGTAGCCCAAACTTTTGATTCAAGCATCAAACCCAACCCACAATTCCTTGCCCATTTTGGGCTGAGTACTCTAGAAGTCCAAAGAATCATACGAGCATCTTCTTTAATTGGAGTCTATGGGGTGCCCATGGAGTAAATGATGATGTAAATAAAAATGTTATTAATAATGAATTGTAGCCAAAATTGAGATGGACAGTGAAATTTACATAATATATCTATTTGAACTTGTTTGAGATTGATGAGTAAGTAAATGTTAGTGATCCTATTATTATAATGAATCTTAACCTAAATATCTAAGCTTATAACCTAATAATGAAGATGTGGTAGGGGCAAAATCAATGTCGGGCCATGGATTATAAAATGCAAAGAATTAGAATGATTTTTACCCACGGTTTGGTAATTTTTCCAAAAGGGCAACGCAATTGTTAGGGTTAGAGGACTTCTCACACGTAATGTTTCCACAAATAAGTGTGTTCGTCTACAGTAGTTTATCTTATGCATATCGCATTTGTAATTCTATATTAATCCATTTCAGTGTTTCGGTCAAGTTTTAATCGTTTACCTGACATTCATAGTCAGTAGTGGCAGAGCCAAAAATTTTTATTTTAACATTATATATACATAGAGGCGGAGGGGTGGATCCACCACTTTATAATGGGGTGGCATGGTACCCGCTAAGATAACAAAATTTTTATATACTTATGTTAAAATTTTCTTAAATTAGGTTAAATATTTGATCCTACCACCCACACCCGTAAATTAGATAAAGGTGTCATGTCTAGTATATCTTCTTGAAAGCTTTTCTCGTGTGCAAAATTCAAGTTGAAAATTATCTCGAACCTTGGCCGACTTTCCCTTTTCGTGTGCTTTTTATTTCTTTTTTTCTCAGTCCTTTTCTTTTTCGGCTACCTCCCAATTTTCTATTTATCGTTTCATTATTTTTTGTATTTTTTTTTATTTTATTTTATTATTTATATGTGGTCCCTAACAGGAACACTCAAAAAAAGACTCATAAATTATAAAATCCTATAAAATAAGTATTTTTCTTAATCTCGAATTTATGAGTTTTCTTCTTTCATATCCGAAATATTTTAGTCTTAATGGGAATTTTTGATTGAGATCAACTTTTTTTTATTAGATCATAAAAATTGTGTTATTCTATGGTTATTAAATATAATTTAAATCACTTAACTATTAAATTATGACAAAAAATTCGTACGCATTGCTTAAAAATATGACATTTATGATTTTGATTTTTTAGAACTTGTAGTTTATTTAATTCTATATTTGTGGGGTATAATTTATCTATTGAAGATATTTGTTGATGTAGTACCCTTATTGAAGATGTTATCTTACTTGAGTAAATTTATTTTTAATATACAAAAAAAAAAGATGTAATTTCCTAGTGAAAATGTTGATTTTACTCGTGTTGTTATAATAAAGGTATGATTCATTATTTAAAATGCTAATTACATCTATTTTTTAATATCTGAGATGTAATTTTATATTTGAGAATTGAAAATAGCTATTAAGTTGACCCGAATAAACTCAAAAAAAATGAATAAACATTTCTAACAAATTTCATATTAGTCATTACAAGGCATACGTTAAGAGAAATTATGGCACCCGCCACCTTTAAATCCTAGATCCGCCTCTGCAGAGGCGGAGTCAGAATTTGAAACTTATGGGTTCAATATTTTAACTCTTTTAAATTTCTGGGTTCTAAATTAATAATTTGTGTATAATTTAATAATTCTTTAAGACAAATACAAGATTTGGACAAAAGATACTCCGTACCATGACTTGCAATACGTACACTTCAGAACTTTAGAAAATATATATTTGTACTATATCCTTGTACATAGTCACAAATGTGGGTAATGTGTGCATGTCAATCGACTTAAATTTTAATTTAAACCCGTTTCTGTTGATAGTGATGTGTCTGATCTTGGTTTGGTTTAACTTGTATATTTTTTGATGTGCAGACCAATAATTGAAAACCATACACATTCATTAGTGTATATAAAGCTATAGCTGTATATCAATATATTAAGATTATAATTAAATATTCTGAAGTGATCTAGAGCTGAGTCATTTAGAACATGGACATACATGGTTCTCGTCATATTGTTTTTATTATCTTCTATTTATTGGCTATTAAGGTCCAAATTCATATTTGAGCGGAAACACATTTATATAACATATTTCCTTTAAGTTAGGCATGCCAAACTAATTAAAAGTAATCAGAATTATACTGTAATTATAGTGTGGCAAATAAATATATCACTTTAATTATCAGAGTGTGTAATTATTAACTAGTAATTAATGTTAATTTAGTGAATACATCTTCTTTTTTTCTCTCTAAAAGTTTGTATTTACTTGATGGATGTGCCGGTGATAATATCATCACTTATTGTGGAGTGGAGAGAGTAACATTTTGGGAAACTTACACAAATATCCTAAATAAGTTTCAACTTACTAACCTTTAGTCATTTGTCATAAACTTATCATGTATACATGGATATACGTGTGATACACAATTGATACAAATATGATACATATTTAATACACAAATGATACACATATCATTTTTTTCATGTTCAGTTTTTTACTTCTAATTTTCAATTCAAACCACCTCAAAACTTTATCAAATCATCTCAAAACTGAGATTCAAGCTCCTTAAGAAGTACCCAATTTATTTTAATAACACCCACTCAAAAAAAGAAAAAATTTGATATTTTTTTGCGACAAATAACTAATTGGCTAATATTAGTAATATTTGGCTATATTAATAATATTTTATGAATTGACTAATTTTTATAGTGAGATAGTTATAAATGGACATAACGGGTAATTTCCTAACATTTTAGTGAAGGCTTTGGAGTCGAAATATTACAAGCTGATTTAAGGGCTTTTCCGAGATCTCACTTTATAATAATGAGCTTCATAATGTGTCTGATTTTGACCAATTGGTGATACTGTATTCAAATGGGGAAGCTCAAAACTTGGACCATTAATAGGAGATGGCAGAGCAATAGCAGCAAAATTCAGCAACGAAGAGTTGGGGAAAAAGGTTAGAGATGGCTCCGTTTGCTGAAATTAAAATTTATTCTGGCATTTTAACTGATTTATTATGTCTACTTACTTTCCACATACTTTCTGATTAACTTTAACCATAACTGATTTTAAAGTGACAATAATTATTTCAGTAAATTTTTTTAGAAAAGAAAAAAAAGAAGAAGAAGATATTGACCATCATTTGAGAAATATCTCATATATTTGAGAATAAATTGAAAAAATGTGTCAGTCGCCTTCAATCTGAATTGGCTCTACTTTTTTAATAAGTGGTGTACTGATAAGTCAACCCAATAATTTACTGGAGTATGATTTTTCTGATACACATCTGTGTACATATAAGAAGATTTTGATTCTCAATCATCACATCAAAGATTTAAACCAGCTGTCACATATTTTAACTCCATAGTCTACAGAAATCAATTTATTTCATCTGTTTTTTGAGGTAATTACAGTGAAATATGGTTGCTTTTGGGAAGAAGTTGAAGGAAAGACAAATCCAAGAATGGCAAGGGTATGTCCAATCTCCTTTAGACCTAGTCTCCTTTTTTGGGGTTAATGTATATATTTCATTCATTTTTATTAATCTGTGTACTATGCAGAATTAATTTCCTTGAATCCTATAATTTGTGTGAGTTTATATTTTCTTTCAACCTAGCTATGTTTTAGTGCGTTAGTTTTAATACTAATTAATCTTAAGAAATAACATGCTATATGCCTCTTGAGCACAAACTTGGTTGTAATTCTCAGTGATATTGTTATTTGATCGAAAATAAGCAACAGAAGATACATTGCTTAAGAAGAAAGAAAATTCTGCTTCTGTTGGTTTGTGCTAATAAAAAAGATTAAGGGATTAACTTCCCTCAATTAATATGAAGCAAATTGATTGAGCAGACAGAGAAATCAGACACTACCACCTAAGGAAACAAGAAAGCTACAAATAGTTTGGATTCCGATATTTATGTTAATTTATAAGGATTATCTTTTACTTTCAGATACTATATCAATTACAAAGTAATGAAGAAGAAGGTAAAGCAATATGCTGATCAAATCCAGGCTGGAGCACTCAATCAGCGATATGTTCTTAAGGATTTCTCAAGGATGCTGGATAAGGAGGTATGAATTTGTGAAGTGAATATCTATGAAGTCCCAGATTGTTTGTCACTATAGTACTTCTATGTAATTTCAAGTTATGTAAATTTTATGTCAAATAATTTAAGAAATTAATATCCTAGTCAACACTGAAAAATAGATGTTGTGACCTTCACACTTTGAACCCAAAAATTTTTTTTGGAACGGGGTGAGTAAATCTTAGTAGACATTTTGTTTAAGGAGATGTGTGGCTTGTGAACAAGGGAAAGGGAAGGCCGTTGATGAATTCTGAACCCTTCACCTAAGTGGTGGAGGTGAAAGTGCAAGCAAATAGTCTGCAATTCCCAGTCTCATCTTACTAAATATTTTGTTCCTCCTGAAGTAATTTATCAAGTTCCGAAGTTTGTCAACCTTATAATCAGAGTTTTTGAAAGAATGTTATTGTATTAAGACCTGAGAGTGATTTTGATGCTCGCCAGTGGATAACTCATTATTTTTTCAACAAAATATCTGGTGGTCTTTACTGAGCAATCCATGCCTAGTGCAACTTGAAACAGGAAAAAGAAAAAGAAAAGAAAAGAAAAGAAAATAAATTTAATTTCCCGTAGTGTCTAGGCATTTAGTCGTTGACTGGAAGGATTCGTCTTGTAGGGAAGAATTTTCTTGGTACATTGTGGAGTACTGATGTATAAGAGCTCATTTTTTGTTCCTTTGTAACATTTGCAGATTGAGAAAGTTGTTCTATTTTTGTTGGAACAACAAGGAGTACTTGCAAGCAGGATATCTGAACTCAATGAACAGCAAGATTCTCTTCAAGAACAGCCTGATCTATCCAAAGTAACTGAGCTACGAGAAGATTATAGATATGTGGGGCGTGATCTCTTAAAGCTTCTCTTTTTTGTTGAAATAAATGCCATTGGATTGCGGAAGATCCTTAAAAAATTTGACAAACGTTTTGGCTATAGATTCACTGATTACTATGTCAAAACCCGGGCAAATCATCCATATTCCCAACTTCAGCAAGTCTTCAAGCATGTGGTACTATGCTAAACTCAACTACTAGTCTCTTCCTCTGATGATAAAGCTACTGTTTCTACTACATAAGTTTTACTGCTAGTACACTTAGTCTAAAGTTTCTCTCTAATGAATTTTGCGTTAAGCAGAAAAAAATATAACCTAGTCATTACTCATTACAGCAGCATTGGTTCTTAATCAAACATGAATGAGGAAATGTGGATTGCCATAACAAATTTGATAGCTCTCTTTACCCTAAAGCAAGCCGTCCGTGTCAGTAGCCCAGAGGGTGTCACTGACTAATAATGAAAATTGCAGGGATTAGGGGCAGTTGTTGGAGCAATATCTCGTAATCTTGCAGACCTTCAGGATCGTGAGGGAAGCTACTTGTCAATTTATGATCAGCCTGCTCTTCCACTTCAGGTTTTCGCCTACTTCCTTTAATCAACTTTTAGGTTTTTGTTTAGGTTTTGTTAACATTATGTTTTTGTGGCTAGTAAAATTCTGGTTATGCTCTATTATATTCTTATATTGTATAAAGCCATTTTGCAGGAGCCCATTGTTGATGCAATGGAAGCAGCTATTGATAGATTAGGTTACTCAACTACCTTCCTTAACTTTTCGGTCCAACGTTCACTTATCATGCTAGAAGAGTTACCTACTCCTGTTGAGGAACATGTTGATGATCAGAGATACCATTTTATGTCACTCCTCTTGAACTTGGCAAATACATTCCTTTATATGATCAATACATATATCGTTGTTCCAACAGCCGATGATTATTCTATGAGCCTTGGTGCTGCTGCAACAGTTTGTGGAATTGTGATTGGAGCCATGGCTGTTGCGCAGGTCTTTTCTTCTGTGTATTTCAGTGCCTGGTCAAACAGGTCTTACTTCAAACCTCTGGTATTTAGCAGTATAGTTCTTTTTGTGGGGAATGTGATGTATGCATTGGCCTATGATCTCAAATCAATACCAGTTCTCCTTCTCGGTCGTATATTTTGCGGGTAACTCTCTCTCCAGCCCCTCTTTGAGTGAAAACATCTGTGCAAGTTTGCATGCATGCAACATTCATCACAATTACTTGAGATATTTCTTTCCTATACTTTGGGAGAAGGATGTTAGGTGGACAGTTTATTGTGTCTTACTTTTATGCCCTTGTTGATATATTCAGCAATTTTTAAAGCAAAAAATGGACTATTGTTAATGTTATGTCTCTATATGTTAGTAGTTAATGAAAATTCATTAATTTATTTATTCTTCTTAGATACTTTTCACGTGGGTTCGTTCTCCTTGATTATAAATTCTCCTTTCATCCAACCAGCCGAAATAAGAAATTTCCATCTTCTCGATACTGTAGCCACATCTCCAATATTCTGATCTAACTGTTGAGGATAGAATTTTAAAGCTAATTTTGAGCAGCTATCTCCAAAACTTCCAAAAACAGAACTAAAAGGAAGTTCCTCCCTGTATCTTCGCAAAGGAAAAAGATCTTCTACCTTTTGGTTGATTTTTTATCGAGAACAATAGTGCTAGAATGGAGAGAGTGGGCTGTGGACCTCTAAAGAAATCTCCTGGTCAAACATTTGCACAACTTAAAAGATTTCAGCAGCAACATAGCCAAGAAGTTGGTCAATTATTGAGGACTACCAAAACTAAAAATCTCTTTTGGGTACCATGTGAAGCAAATAATTTCAATTGAACACTCGAGATTGTACGAACCAATAAACTCTCACAAACAATGTGATTTTGAGTAGCATCATCTGCTTATCGTTTTTACAACATAATTCAGTGTCATTGTTGTCTCTGTTTTTGGGAGGTTACTGTGATATTCTAAAAAGAATTTGCAGTTGACTATAAGTTAACAAGATCTGGCTTTTCTCATCTTCTGAATTGCAGTTTGGGTTCCGCCAGAGCAGTGAACCGACGTTACATCAGTGACTGTGTGCCACTTAAAATCCGGATGCAGGCTTCAGCAGGTTTTGTAAGTGCTAGTGCACTTGGAATGGCATGTGGCCCTGCAATTGCTGGGCTACTTCAGACAAATTTTAAGATTTACAAGTTAACATTCAATCAAGATACTTTGCCTGGTTGGGTTATGGCTTTTTCATGGTTAATCTATTTGGTATGGTTGTGGATCTCTTTTAGAGAACCTGCTCAAGAGACTGAAGTAAACAATGTTCCTCGGAAATCTAATGCTGGTAAGTTCAACTTTTTGTTTTTGTATTATCAATGCGGTCACTTGTGGTCTTAATTCCAAAAATGCCTATACTATGTTGCGCGGACTCTCCAAAATGCTGCAGCACCCGTGTCGGATCCTTCAAAAATACACTACTTTTGAAGGATCCAACATGCACCCGACGACATTTTTGGAGAGTCCGAGCAACATGGTGCCTATATGAGTGCTTGTAAATTTTCCTTTCCCCTTCATTCTCTCTGTTATCCTCAAACAAAGTTGACACCAGTCAAGAGAAACAGGGGGAATGCCGAACTTTTAATTTCAAATTTTGCTGCACGACTAAATAATTGAAACTGTAAGCTCCTAAGTTATGTGGGAGCAAGGTGAAGTACAGAAAAGAAGTAATGCATTTGGAATTTTGGTCTTTCGGTTGAATAATTATCATGCTAAATTCCTCGTCTTTTAGTTGCGTCATAGGCTTTTGAGAGCACAGTCCCTGTAGAGACTTAGGCTCTATACTCTTGTAGCCTCAAGAGAAGCCATGGCATTGTTGGTAAAACAAGAGTTTTCTTTAAATGCTTCTGATATTAAAATTTTTGATACCAGTAGAAAGCGATGCCCTTGAAAAGGGTGTTGTGCAACCATTGCTTTTAAAATCAGTGGGTGATGAACAAGACAATGAAGGTGACCAAGAATGTGATGGCAGTGAAGAAGCTCCCGAGGAGTCTCGTCGTCCAGCCAACTCCATAGTAGAAGCATATAGATTGCTGACTCCTTCTGTGAAGGTTTGTGGAGATCCTTTATCTTTCCAAGGTTCATGTTCGAGATTTATTCTTTTTGCTTTATGGGTAAAAGAGTAGTCCAGTGAAATTAGATGCTTTACAGTTAAATGGCAATTTGTCTGTTGGGCATCAACCCACTGATCCGGTGCACTCGCTTCTCTTATATTGCTTGTAGTTTGAAATTGTTTGTCTTTGGAGAGATAGCTCATGGTGTTAAAGAAGGAAAAAGGATTGTGGATACAACCTATAATGGCACCCTATAATACAGCCTAAAGGATAATCATGGAGCTGTGCACATGTCACATTAAATACGGTGCATAATTTAGCTGCATAAGCTTTTCTTGGTTGAAATCAACAAATCATGCTAATGATCTGACTTGACGCTCCAGTTAAAGCCTGATTAACAAGCTCCTTTTGGGCATTGGTAGTCTAAAGATACTAATAAAATGAGAAAATTTCTTCTACCACTTTTGAAATAATTCCTTGTGTAACTTTATCTATTTTTATATTTCCTCTTTACCTACCAACTTTTAAAGAGTCACATCCTATTTTGCTATTCATCACGTTAAGTGGAGAAACGCAGACTGATAACAGATTCTCCATTCTTGTTTAAAACTTGTTATTTTGGAGGGGTGATATAGGAGACAAGTTAATTAACAGATAATTGTGTTGTGTTGCTTGACAACTGCAGAAGTGAGATACAAATCAAGTGCACTGGTTTGAAAATCCAGTTGAGCAATGCCAACATCCCCTTAGAACAACCAAGAAAAGGGAAAAACAAACAAAAAGGATGGACCACTTTTTACTTGCTGCCCAACATCACATTATGTTATCTATCGTTTGGTTGCGCTATTAACAATTATACTAACCAATGACCATTCATATTACTCCTTGATGCAGGTTCAATTATTAATCTATTTTATGCTGAAATATGCTATGGAGATTTTACTTTCAGCATCTAGTGTCATCACGGCATATTACTTCAGCTGGTCAACGAGCACTGTCGCAATTTTTCTTGCATGTCTGGGCCTCACAGTTCTTCCAGTAAATGTTGTTGTTGGGAGCTACATAAGTAACATCTTTCAGGACAGGTAATCTATCTTGAAACCAGAAAATATTTTTGAAGCTTATTTTCTGGATGCTATAAACATGACTATTTGGCTATATACATATTTGCCAATGTGTAACTGATGGAGACTACTCTGAAAATGTGGTAGATGTTCTTTGCATGCAATGGAATGTAGTTAGTGGATAGTATTTAATTATTAGAAGGATTAATTAACTGTAGCATTTTTAGTTTTTTTGAGCCTTCATGTTAGCAAACAACATCAAGTTTCTTCTAGAATACTTATTCATGTATTTTTATAGCCATTCTGAACTAGTTTGGAAATAATGCATAGATGATTGACTGATTGATCAAATGATTCTGCACATATTGGATATTTCTCATGCTTTGCCTAGAAAATGAAAAGAAAAATGTTTTAGCAGTTATATTGCATTAATTTATTATAGAATTTTAAGAAGTCTCATCGTGTTATTCCTAGTTTCGAAAACTGTGACGAGTTCTTCATGATTAGTGCATTAAACTATATTAAAGTGGAACAATCTTACTACAGAAAGCAAGTCAAGCCCGTGAAAATTCACGATGCTCTATCTTGTTGAATGTTCGCCATTGGAATTTATGCTCTATCATGTCTGTTGAATCTCCCACATCGGCGAAGGGATGGGGGACTTGGTCTCCTAATATGGTCTGAGCAATCCTCACCTCATGAGCTAGCTTTTAGGGTTGAGTCAGAACCAATGTCCATATCTTATCAATGTCCAATGTTTGCCATGAGAATATGATGATAAGTTTATCCTCTCTGCAGGCAACTTTTGCTGGCATCTGAAATCATGGTTTGTCTTGGTATACTCATGAGCTTTAATGTTATAATCCCGTATTCAGTACCACAGTATGTCTGCTCAGGCCTCCTAATGTTTGTATCTGCTGAAGTATTAGAAGGTGTGATCTCAATTTTCCCTTTATTTTCCTCCTTGACAAACGTACTTTGCTCTTAATTCTCAATAGAACCTATCATGATGATAACAAAGAATAATGTAGTTCCTATGCTCAAGAGAAAACCTGGTGAAGAGAACATAATGTATTTTTGAACTAGTAAGCTTGGACTTGTCCTCTGCTAATTTGGCGTGTAAGATTGCTGCAGTGGACAGGATCATAACCCTTTATAACACATCTTTGGTGGTAGGAAGATAGACATGCTGCGTCCTAGTCTCTAGCTAATCCCAATTGGAGCGATGTCGTGAACATACTATGTTCTGTTAATACTTTTGATTTGTTGTTTTTGCCTTTTAACTAGTGCAGTGCATAATTGAGTTAAAGCACAATACAGTTCTTTCCACCTAATATATCAGAAGATTAGCATACATTCCATCATAACCTAAGGAAGTTGTTATTTTGTGCTAATACAGTATTTACCAACGCTTACCCTACTATAGACAAAAGCCTGCCATTTAAGCGGAGAAAGAGTAGAAGGGCGAACCCATTATCCACTGATTTTTGTTTCGAAATATGCATCACTGCTCCTCGGGGATTTCTCGGTTATCAAAAGAATTTCTAACTCCATTCACATTTAACAAAATTAGGGAAGTTGTAACGGTGAAATGTTGTTGGTTTTAGGCCACTTTGCATTCTAAAGTCTATGATTTGGATGATGACTTCCAGGTGTAAATTTATCTCTTCTCTCTCGAGTAATGTCATCAAGGCTTTCCCGGGGAACCTACAATGGAGGTCTCTTATCCACAGAAGCTGGCACAATTGCTCGGGTGATTGCTGATGTAACTATAACACTTGGTGGATATTTAGGGCAGAGCAGGCTCTTGAATGTTACTCTTCTCCCTTCACTTTTGATATGCATAGTATGCATTTTTGCAACATGTCGTACCTATAATTCTCTTTACTAATTCACAATCTTGTATGCATACAAATTACAACGATATACGAGTGTTGTTTTTCCTTCTCTTTATGGTTTTTGAGTTGATTTGCTTGTTAAAATTGAGGGGTTTGAACCTTCCACCAACAAGACGGCAAGGGAACATACAAAGTGAGCTGACTCTCATACCATGTTGGATGTACTTTTGATTGGGTTTTTATGAATTATTGTTGTAAATTTTCATGATAAGAAGTTCATGTGTTTCTTTACCTCAACTGGGTGCTGCTGGTCATGCTTAGCTGTTTGTCCCAAGAAATATAGAACGCAGAAACTTCTTAGGGTGTGTTTGGTATGACGGAAGTGTTTTCCCATTTTCCTCTTTGGTTGTACAAAATAGTTTGGAAAAGGCCAAATACATAGACATGCACCGGAACTTGGCACCAATTTTCACATAGACACATAAAGTTTGGCTATTTCCTATCAGGCACTCGAACATCCTCCCATATGTGCCAATTAAAAATAGGCTTCATATCCGGTCTTAAAGTTTAGGAGCGTGTATGTAAATGCGGTTGATGTGTAATATGTAGCTAATAAAAATCCTCCACGTGTCTAAGTTGTCCACATAAGCTCTATTTGTCTTAAAACAGAATTACTCATTTTATTTTTACCCTAAATCAAATCCGTTAATCAGACCCATCTCTCCTCTATACGTTTTACCACTACACATCTCCCTGTCATCTCCCACCGTAAAACCCTAAAATTGTAGGTCGATTAGTGTTCGATTTCAATTTTCTTCCATCCTTACAAGCATATTTCGTTGTTTAACCGACTATGAAGTGAGGTATTTGTTGAGGGGTCAGTTGCATTTATACAATCTAGAAGCCTATGTTAATGAGCTACTACTTTACAGAAATAATCAAGGTTCTTAAGTACAGATAAACTTATATATTGTTTAAATTTATGATTATTATAGTTATAGTGGTAATTTTGAAATTTTCCCTAAAAAGTTAGGGTTTTTTTTTCGATTAAGAGAATCTGACCTGGGCTGTTTGCTTTTTGTTTTGTTTTGCCGTGTAAAATCTTTGTCACGTCTAGAGAATTTATTCAAGCCCGATTTCACCATGGTGGTACTTTTACCAATGAAGTCAAGCCCAAATACATAGGTGAAAGAGACGTGGACATCTACCGTATTGAAAAAGATAACTTTTCCTTGGTCGAATTACATTTTTATTCTAAAGATATTGGGTACAATACTGTTGCTGGTTTCTATGTTTTGAACCAAGAGACAAAAGACTTTGTTTTATTAGAAAATGACACTCAACTTTATAATATTGTCTCTCATCTTAAACCATTACAGTATTTGGACTTATTTATTGAGCATGTTATTAATGACCCTGTTTTAGTGGAAAGGGTGGTCCCATGCGGTCCTACTCGTGGGGCAGATGTTGAAGATAACCTTTCAATTGTTAGGTCTAGGGCAGCACATGTTGGGTCAAACAATATAAATACAAAAGGACTTGTTGAAGATAACCTAAGTATGGTTGAAGGGGCACAAATAATAGAGGACTTGACACTAGAAGATGTAGTTTTTGAAGACTTAGATGGGATTGAAGACACAACAGATCTTGATCTTCTATCAGATCTGGATAGTAGTGAGTCTGAATTGGATGCCATACCTGATGTAGATGATAGTGAGGTTGATGAAGAGCTAAGAGAACTAAGAAATGAAAGAAGGAGTAAAAAACAACAGAAAAAGAGTAGAAAAATTCCTACACAGCAGATAAAGAGTAGAAAAAAACCTACTACAACACATAAAGTACCAATAGGAGAAGCTGGTCTAAATAAAGGGTTTGAAGACATTGGAATAAATAAGAGAGACAAATATGCAGGGAACTTAGGTGGGCATGAGGACTATCTTGGTAGTTCAGACCTTGAGAATGAGTTAGATGTTGAAGCTGAAAGGGGTATTGAGTTACCAGCTAGAAGAAGAAGCAAAAAGGTTAGACATGATCCTAATTGTTAAGTTACTGTTTTTGAACTTGGGATGGTGTTTGAAAATGCCATAGAGTTTAGGAAGGCAGTGACCAATTATGCTATTGAGTACAAGGTGCAGTTGAAATTAAAACCAAATGAGAGCCATAAAGTACTTGTGAAGTACAGAACCAGCAGATGCAAATGAACACTATATGCAAGCAAAGACATAGATTCTGGTGACTTCATTGTGAAGAGGTACCATCCACAACACAAATGCAACAAGTACACCAAGAATAGGTTGTGCACATCTAAATATATTTCTCACAAATTTAGGGAAAAAATCATATCCACACCTGGTATAAAATTGTGGGAGTTACAAGATCATATGAGAGACAAAATTGGTTTGTATGTTGGAAGAACTGTTTGTTATAGGGCTAAGTGTAGGGTAATAAGAGAGTTCATGGGGGACTGGAAGATGTAATTTGCAAGGTTATGTGATTATGTTGATATTATCAAGGAGACTAATCATGTGAGTACTTGCTGGATCAGAACAAATACAAATATTGTACCTAAAAAGAATTTATTTGTATGTTTTTACATCTGTTTTGATGCTTTAAAGAAGGGTTTGTTAGAAGGATGTAGGAAGATTATTGGATTTGATAGCTGCTTTTTAAAAGAAGCATGCAAAGGTGAATCATTGGTGGCAATTGGAAAGAATGAAAATCAACAGATGTTTCCCATAACATGGATTGTGGTAGACCAAGAGACCAAGCATTCTTGGACATGGTTCATTAACTTGCTGAAATCAGATTTGGATCTAGGAGATGGAATTGTCTTAACAGCGATGTCAGTCATGCAAAAGGTGATGTATTTCTATTTTTAAATTGATATATTTCATTTACTCCTACTTCATTCTGATTGTGATGACTCAAGGGGTCATTTTATAAAATCAGACTTCGTTCCATGCTAAATAACCATAAAAAGACTAAAATTAAATACCTCGATTTGTGTGCGCAGTCCGGCCGTGAAACTGAAAAGCTTTTATGTGAAAATATGAGAAATAATAATTTTTAAAATTTAAATTTGATATAAGTTGGCTTTGGTCAACATTTTGAGTAAACGGACCCAAATCTGTGTTCCGACAATCCCGGGAGGTCCGTAGTAAAATATGGGACTCAGGCGTATGCCCGGAAATGAATTCCGAGGTCCCAAGCCTTAGAAATCAATTTTTGAAAGAAATTGTTTTGCTGAAATGTTCATGAATTTAAGAAAAGAAGTAATGCTAAAAATCATTGGTATCGGGTCCGTATTTTAGTTCCGGAGCATGGTACAACTTTGTTATGATATTTAGAGGTTAACTGTGAAATTTGGTGAAAAACGGAGTTCGTTTGACGTGATTCGAACATCCGGTTGAGAAGTTATGAACTTTAAAAGTTTTTGATGAAAATGATGAGTTTTGAGGTTTAATTCATAGAATTACATGTTATTTTCAGGATTTTATCGCACGAGTAAGTCTGTGTGATATTTTTAGACTTGCGTGCATCATTTGTTTAGAGCCCCGAGGGCTCGGGTGGGTTTTGGATAGGCCACAGGGTGTTTTACACTTAGAAAGAGTTGCTGATTTTCTAGTTTGCTGGTGCCCAGGTTTTTAATGTTATGCGATCGCATAGGTAGGCCTGCGATCGCACATTGTATGCTCAAGGGGGTCCCCAGGTTTTTTATGCGAACGCAGTACCAAGGACGCGACCGCAATGCTCACCCAGGCGAAGCTATACGATAGCACCTCCAGCTCTGCGATCGCGAAGAATTAAACGGGCCTGGGGGAGGGGGAGGTCAGTGCTCTATGCGATTGCACCCTCCCTCTTGCGATCGCGGTTCACCATCTCCCATGCCCTATGCGATCGCAAACCATTTCCCGCGATCGCATAGGCCTTCGGCCCAGCTAATATAAATACTTGTTAAAAAACGGGCATAACCCTTTCTTCTCCAAATTTTCGAAGTTCCAGCCCTAAAAATGATTTTTCTTCGGCAATCTTCATCTCCAATTCATAGGTAATCAATTTCAAACCTTGTTCTTTCAATTCCTTACTATTTTGCATCACTTTTAAAGCAAACAAAGGATTTTGATGGTAAAAATATAGGTTTTGGGTAGAATTAGGGAGTTTTGTAAAATCAAATTTTTATATCAAATTAAGGTCGGATTTCAAAACTAATAGCATATTTGAGTTCGTGAGTGAATGGGTGAACGTAATTTGCTCTGAACCCCGAGTTTAGACCAAGCGGGCCCGGGTCGGGTTTTCACTTTTTTTTAGAAGACTTAGGAAAAATTATATTTTTCAATAAAGTTAGTTCCTTTAGCATTATTTAATGATATTAAGTTAATTTTGATTAGATTCGAGCAATTTAGAGGCGAATTCAAAGGGAAAAGCAATAATTGAGCAGTGAGTGGCCTGCGGAATTGAGGTAAGTGTTTGGTCTAACTTTGGCTTGAGGGAATAGGATTCCCCACTTGTTTGCTATGTGAAATGCATGGGTGTGGTGTATCAGTGTGGTGACGAGTATCTATGCACCACTCAAATTTTCTGTTAAACATGATCCTTTCCCGTTTCCCCACTTATTTGATCATTGTCTTAACTATTATATGCTCATTATTGTTTCTATGACTCTTTGGCGTTGTTGAATTGTTGTTAGTTATTGTTGTGACTATTTGAAAAGAGTATTGGTTGTTTGAGTTGGTTTCCTGGTGATATAAACATGGTTGAGAGGTTTGGTATTGTTTGTATGAATTAAAGGTATTTATATTTGATATTCCTGTTGATTTTATAATTGAGATATTATTGATGAAGTTATGAGAATAATGCAGTTTATTATTTATAATAGTTGAGACAAAAGTATTGTGAAAGGCTTAGCCTGAATTTGTGAAATCCTAAATTAATTGATATGATATGTCTGGTGTGAGCGGGTTGCACGCCGCAACAAGGAGTGATAAGGGTGGACAGGTGGGATCGGGTTGCACGCCGCAACAGGAGTAATAAGGGTGATATTTTAGGGAGGAGCATTAAGGGAGGACAGGTGGGAGCGGGTTGCACGCCGCAATAAGGAGCGATAAGAGAGGACATTTATATTTTTACTGATTTTCAAAGGAAATAAAGATTTGAAAAGCTAAACGTTTATTTTTACTGATTTTTTTTTTTTTTGAAAAATAAAGATTTGAAACTTTCTATTTTATATTACTATTTTCATATTTTGGCACTACTTTTATTCAAAGTTAAAGTTTGGAATTTTGAAGAGTTATTTGAGAATTGGTTATAGCTGAGTTGATTTATTTTGTTGCAGCAGTTATTTATTTATTTGTTTAGTCTTCTTGCTGGATTTATTATTTATTGTTGTTATCGATTATATTGTTGAAGCCCGACTTAGCCTCGTCACTACTTCGCCGAGGTTAGGCTCGACAATTACTCAGTACAGGGGGTCAGTTGTACTGATACTACACTCTGTGCTCTTTTGCATAGATCCATGTGCTAGTCAGCAGTAGAGGATTTCGGGACGATCACCTGATTCTTTTGGAGGCACAAGGTACATCTGCCGGCGTTCGCAAATTCCAAGAGTCTTGTCCTATTTTTACATACATTGTTTTATAGCATTCAGAACAGTTACACTATTTCTTTCAGCCATTATTTGTAGTATTCTTTAGTAGTTCGTGAATTATAACACCAGACTCTGGGGTAGTTCTAGATTCATTTATATGATTAGTTTCGTGGCTCGGTTTAATTAATTAATTGTTTATTTCTCTTTATTGTTGTTGGGAATTATTCTAACTAAGTTCATTTGGAAGTTATTTATTTTTGCTTAAGTAATTAATTAAGAAAATTAGTCAATCGAATTCTAACATTGGATTGCCTAGCAAGTGTGGTGTTAGGCGCCATCACGACCTCTAAGGTTGGGAATTTGGATCGTGACAAGTTGGTATCAGAGCACTAGGTTGCCTAGGTCTCACAATTCACGAACAAGCTTAGTAGAGTCTAAAGGATCGGTATGGAGACGTTTGTACTTATCTTTCGGAGGCTATTGAGTTAGGAAACAACTCTTTTTTTATTATTTCTACTCTATCGTGCGATTCTTGTATCCCAAATACTGATTAGATTCTTCTATTCTCCCGCAGATGGTGAGAACACGTGCTTCATCTTCCGCTGACCAACATTCCGGTCCTCCAGCAGCAGCAACTCCTACTAGGGGCAGAGGCCGAGACCGCGCCAGAGGCCGAGGCAGGGGCAGGACTCAGTCAGCAGCCCCAGCTATGGAACCTCAGATTGAGATTAATGAGGGGGTTCCAACTCAGACTGTTCCAGCAGGGCCAGCTCAGGTTCCCGAGGGGTTTATTGCCACCCCGGTCCTTCAGGATGCTTTGTTCCGTTTAGTGGGCTTGATGGAGAGTGTGGCCCAGACGGGCACATTCCCTGTTGCAGCAGCCGTATCTCAGGCTGGAGGCGGGATCCAGACTCCTGCCACCCACACTCCAGTTCAGACCACTCCTCAGGCTCAGACTCCAATGGCCAATCCCGTTGGGGTAATTCAGCCAGTTACAGCAGTGCCGCCAGCTAATGGGGCAGCCATGTCATCGGATGCTTTGTGGAGACTCGACAGGTTCATTAAGCTATTTCCTGTCCATTTCAGTGGTGCTACTTCAGAGGACCCTCAGGAATATCTGGATAGGTGTCATGAGGTGTTGCGTAATATGGGTATTCTAGAGACCAATGGCGTCGATTTTGCGACTTTTCAGATGAATGGTTCCGCCAAGCAATGGTGGAGGGACTATTTGTTGACTAAGCCAGTTGGATCACCTGCTCTGACTTGGGATCAGTTCTCTCATCTCTTTTTGGAGAAGTTATTACCTGTCACTACTCGAGAGGATAAGTGTCGTCAGTTTGAGAGGCTCCAGCAGGTTAACATGAATGTGACTCAGTATGAGACTCGTTTTGTGGATCTGGCTAGACATGTTATTCTTATATTGCCCACAGAGAGGGAGAGGGTCAGACGGTTTCTTGATGGCCTTGCTCAGTCCATTAGGTTGCAGATGGCCAAGGAAATAGGGTCTGATATTTCTCTTCAGGATGCAGCGAATATAGCTAGGAGGGTTGAGTCAGTTATTGGGATGGGAGGTCAGGAAAAAGACCTCGCCATTCCGATAGATTCAGCGGTGCCTCGTTTGGGCGGAGATACTCGGGGTATAGGCCAATATTCCATGCCATCTAATTTCAGTACTTCATACGTCCCATGGTGTTTCAAGAGGTCGTGGCTCTTACTTGCCTTATCCTGATCAGTCAGCCCCGATCACAACACCTCCTCTCCAGAGTTATTATCGTGGTCAGCCGGTTCGTCAGGGTCAGCCTCAGTATCAGGATGGTTGTTATGAGTGTGGTGAGTATGGACACATTCGGAGATCTTGTCCGAAATTCTTGGGTAATCAGCCTCAGTATGAGAATTCTCGTGTCATACGCACCAGCTGCAGCACCACCTGCCCAGCCAGCCAGGGGTAAGGGTCAGGTAGTCAGAGGTAGAGGTCAAAATGTTAGAGGTGGAGGTCAGCATGCTAGAGGCAGAGGCCAGCCCGTTAGAGGTGGTGGCCAGCCCGTTAGAGGTGGACGACCACATGTCAGGGGTCCTCCTGGTGACGCAGTTCAGGGTGGTGGAGCCCAGCCCCGACTATATGCATTTCCAGCCAGGCCTGCGGCAGAGTCCTTCGATGCTGTTATTACAAGTATTATCTCAGTTTGTGATAGAGTTGCTTCAGTTTTGTTTGATCCGGGGTCTACTTACTCGTATGTTTCATCATATTTTGCCTCGTATTTGAATGTGCCCCGTAATTCCTGGAGTGTTCCTGTTTCTGTGTCTAAACTGGTGGGGGATACTATTGTGGCAGATCGAGTATACTGTTCGTGCGTGGTGGTCATAGAAAGTCTTGAAACTAGTGTGGATCTTTTACTTCTAGACATGGTTGATTTTGACGTTATATTGGGCATGGATTGGTTGTCGCTCTATTATGCCATTTTAGACTGTCACGCCAAGAAAGTTACCTTAGCATTGTCGGGGTTGCCTCGATTAGAATGGAAAGGGACCCATGGTCATTCTCCCAGCCGGGTAATTTCATATGCCAAGGCTCGCCGCATGGTGGAGAAAGGGTGTTTCGCTTATTTGGCCCATATTCGTGATTCCGATGCCGAGGTTTCTTCTATAGAGTCAGTTCCTATCGTGCGTGAGTTTCCTGAGGTGTTCCCTGCAGACCTGCCGGGTATGCCACCCGACAGGGATATTGATTTCTGTATTGATATGGCTCCGGGCACTCAGGCCTTTTCCATTCCTCCATATCGGATGGCCCCACCAGAATTGACAGAACTAAAAGAACAGTTGCAAGACTTGCTAGATAAGGGTTTCATAAGATCCAGTGTTTCGCCTTGGGGTGCACCGATTTTGTTTGTAAAGAAAAAGGATGGGTCAATGAGAATATGCATAGACTACAGGCAGCTGAATAAAGTTACTATCAAGAATAAATATTTGTTGCCAAGGATTGATGACCTATTTGATCAGCTTCAGGGTGCTAAAGTGTTTTCGAAAATTGATTTGAGGTCAGGCTACCATCATCTGAAGATTAGGGCGTCCAACATCCCTAAGACAACCTTTCGTACGAGGTATGGGCACTATGAATTTTTGGTTATGTTATTTGGGCTGACTAATGCTCCAGCGGCCTTTATGGACTTAATGAATCGGGTTTTCAAGCCCCATCTGGACTCTTTTGTGATTGTGTTCCTTGAATGACATTCTTATATACTCCCGCAGCCGAGAAGAGCATGAGCAGCATCTCCGTATAGCACTCCAGATTTGGAGAGATAATCAGTTGTATGCCAAGTTTTCTAAATGTGAGTTCTGGTTAGATTCAGTAGCCTTTTTAGGTCATATCGTATCAGCTGAGGGTATTCAGGTTGATCCTAAGAAGATATAGGCAGTCAAGAACTGGCCTAGACCCACCACAGCCACGGAGATTAGGAGCTTCTTGGGTTTGGCCGGTTACTACCATCGTTTTGTGTAGGGGTTTTCATCCATAGCAGTCCCAATGACTATATTGACTTAGAAAGGTGCCCCATTTCAATGGTCAGATGAGTGCGAGGCGAGCTTTCATAAGCTCAAGACAGCCTTGACTTCAGCACCGGTGTTGGTGTTACCATCAGATTTGGGTTCTTTCACGGTGCATTGTGATTCTTCTAGAGTTGTCCTTGGAGCAGTGTTGATGCAGGACGGCAGGGTGATTGCGTATGCGTCTCGTCAGTTGAAAGTCCATGAGAAGAATTACCATTTTCATGACTTAGAGTTGGTGGCTATTGTTCATGCTTTGAAAATTTGGAGGCAGTATCTTTACGGCATGCCGTGTGAGATTTTTACTGACCATCGTAGCCTCCAGTACTTATTCAAGCAGAAAGATCTAAATTTGAGGCAGCGGAGGTGGTTAGAGTTGCTAAAAGATTATGATTTCACTATATTGTATCACCTAGGGAAGGCCAATGTGGTGGCCGATGCATTGAGTAGAAAGGCGGTGAGTATGGGTAGCCTTGCGTATATTCCAGTTGGTGAGAGACCGTTGGCTTCAGATATTCAGGCTTTGGCTAATCAATTCGTGAGGTTGGATATTTCACCCGGCAGTGTTCTAGCTTGTACAGTCGCTCGGTCTTCTCTAATTGATCGTATCCGAGAGCGGCAGGATGATGACCCACATTTGGTGGTCCTTAGGGACACGGTTCGACACGGGGATGCCAAGCAAGTTATAGTTGGAGATGATGGCGTTTTAAGGATGCAAGGTAGATTGTGTGTGCCTAATGTTGATGGCCTCCGTGAGTTGATCCTTGAGGAGGCTCACAGCTCCAAGTATTCTATTCACCCAGGTGCAGCAAAAATGTACCAAGATTTGAAACAACATTATTGGTGGAGAAGGATGAAAAAGGACATTGTGGCTTATGTGGCTCGTTGCTTAAATTGTCAGCAGGTAAAGTATGAGCATCAACGACCTGGTGGTTTTTCAGTAGATATAGATTCCTGAGTGGAAGTGGGAGCGTATCACTATGGGCTTCGTTGTTGGGCTTCCACGGACTCAGAGGAAATTCGATGCGGTTTGGGTTATTGTGGACAGACTGACTAAGTCAGCACACTTCATTCCAATGGCTAGTACTTATACTTCAGAGCGGTTGGATGAGTTGTATATTCGGGAGATTGTTCGCCTTCATGGGGTACCCTGTGTCTATCACTACTGATCGGAATACGCAGTTTACTTCGCACTTTTAGAGGGTAGTTCAGCGTGAGTTGGGTACCCGAGTGGAGTTGAGTACAGCATTTCACCCTCAGACTGACGGACAATCCGAGCGTACCATTCAGATGTTGGAGGACATGCTCCGCGCTTGTGTTATTGATTTTGGAGATTCATGGGATCAGTTCTTGCCGTTAGCGGAGTTTGCTTATAATAATAATTATCAGTCGAGCATTCAAATGGCTCCTTATGAGGCGTTATATGGTAGACAGTGCAGATCGCCAGTTGGATGGTTTGAGCCGAGAGAGGCTCGTTTGTTGGCTACAGACTTAGTTCAGGAGGCCTTAGATAAGGTTAATATTATTCAGGAGAGACTCCGTGCAGCTCAGTCTAGGAAAAAAAGTTATGCCGATCGTAAGGTTTGTGATGTGGCATTCATGGTTGGAGAGAGAGTATTGCTTCGTGTGTCGCCTATGAAGGGTGTTATGAGATTTGGGAAGAAGGGTAAGTTGAGCCCTAGGTATATCGGGCCGTTTGAAATTCTTGATAGAGTGGGGCAGGTAGCTTATAGACTTGCATTGCCTCTAGGGTTATCCTCAGTTCATCCGATATTCCATGTGTCTATGCTCCGGAAATATCATGGCGACCCGTCCCATGTGTTAGATTTTAGCTCTGTCTAGTTGGACAAAGACTTGACTTATGAGGAGGAGCTGGTAGTTATTTTAGACCGACAGGTTTGCCAATTGAGATCTAAGAGTTTTCCTTAAGTTCGAGTGCAGTGGAGAGGCCAGCCCGTTGAGGCAGCTACTTGGGAGTCTAAGTCAGACATGCAGAGTAGATACCTACACTTGTTCGCCACTTCAGGTAATTTTCTATGTCCGTTCGAGGACGAATGTGTGCTGTAGAGGTGGAGATTGTGATGACTCAAGGGGTCATTTTATAAAATCAGAATCCGTTCCATGCTAAATAACCATAAAAATACTAAAATTAAATACCTCTATTTACGTGCGCAGTCCGGGCGTAAAACCGGAAAGCTTTTATGTGAAAATATGAGAAATAATGATTTTTAGAATTTAAATTTGATATAAGTTGACTTTGGTCAACATTTTGAATAAACGGGCCTGGATCTGTGTTTCGACAATCCCGGGAGGTCCGCAGTAAAATATGGGACTCGGGCGTATGCCCGAAAATGAATTCCGAGGTCCCAAGCCTTAGAAATCAATTTTTGAAAGAAATTATTTTGCTGAAATGTTCATAAATTTAAGAAAAAAAGTAATGCTAAAAATTATTGGTATCGGGTCCGTATTTTAATTTCGGAGCCCGGTACATCTTTTTTATGATATTTAGAGGTTAACTGTGAAATTTGGTGAAAACGGAGTTTGTTTGACGTGATTCGGACATCCGGTTGAGAAGTTATGAACTTTAAGAGTTTTTTATGAAAATGATGACTTTTGAGGTTTAATTCATAGAATTACATGTTATTTTCATGATTTTATCGCACGAGCAAGTCCGTATGATGTTTTTAGACTTGCGAGCATCATTTGTTTAGAGCCCCGAGGGCTCGGGTGAGTTTCGGATAGGCCACGGGGTGTTTTACACTTAGAAAGAGTTGCTGGTTTCTGGTGCCCGGGTTTTTAATGCTATGCGATCACATAGGTGGGCCTAAGACCGCATAGTGTAGTCTCAAGGGGGTCCCCAGGTTGTGCTATGCGAACGCAGCACCAATGACGCGACCGCAATGCTCACCCAGGCAAAGCTATTTGATCGCACCCCCAACTCTGCGATCACGAAGAGTTAAACGGGCCTGGGGGAGAGGGAGGTCAGTGCTCTATGCGATCGCACCCTCCCTCTCGTGATCGCGGTTCACCATCTCCTATACCCTATGCGATCGCAAACCATTTCCCGTGATTGCATAGGCCTTCGGCCCAGCTAATATAAATACTTGTTAAAAAACGGGCAGAACCCTTTCTTCTCCAAATTTTCAAAGTTCCAGCCCTAAAAACGATTTTTCTTCAGCAATCTTCATCCCCGATTCATAGGTAATCAATTTTAAACCTTGTTCTTTCAATTCCTTACTATTTTGTATCACTTTTAAAGCAAAAATAAAGGACTTTCATGGTAAAAATCTAGGTTTTTGGTAGAACTAGGGAGTTTTGTAAAAATCGAATTTTTATATCAAATTAAGGTCGGATTTTAAAATTAATAGCATATTTGGGTTCGTGGGTGAATGAGTGAACATAATTTGGTCCGAACCCCGAGTTTAGACCAAGCGGGCTCGAAGTCGGGTTTTCACTTTTTTTTAGAAGACTTAGGAAAAATTATATTTTTCAATAAAGTTAGTTCCTTTAGAATTAGTTAATGATATTAAGTTAATCTTGATTAGATTCGAGCAATTTAGAGGTGAATTCAAAGGAAAAAGCAATAATTGAGCAGTGAGTGGCATGCGAAATTGAGGTAAGAGTTTGGTCTAACTTTGGCTTGAGGGAATAGGACTCCCCACTTGTTTGCTATGTGAAATGCATGGGCGTGGTGTATAGGTGTGGTGACGAGTATCTATGCACCACCCAAATTGTCTGTTAAACATGATCCTTTCCCGTTTCCCCACTTATTTGATCATTGTCTTAACTGTTATATGTTCATTATTGTTTCTATTACTCTTTGGCCTTGTTGAATTGTTGTAGTTATTATTGTGACTATTTGGAAAGAGTATTGGTTGTTTGAGTTGGTTTCCTGGTGATATACACATGGTTGAGAGGCTTGGTATTGTTTGTATGAATTAAAGGTATTTATATTTGATATTCCTGTTGATTTCATGATTGAGAGATTATTGATGAAGTTATGAGAATAATGCAGTTTATTATTTATAATTGTTGAGACAAAAGTATTGTGGAAGGCTTGGCCTGAATTTGTGAAATTCTAAATTAATTGATATG
>ML457831.1:139600-151060 GCA_005239535.1 Nicotiana rustica | reverse complement strand
GGAATATGGTAGATTTTCGGGTTAGGAGAAGGGATTATAAAGAATCCGCTTTTTACCATTGGAATCCTCCATATCAGCCAAAAAATCAACCTTCACGCGCTTATTTTTGTTTAAAGTCACACTATATTACAAGTCAACAATATGTGCTTAATTGGCACACATGGGAGGATGTTCAAGTGCCTGATAGGAAAGAGCCAAACTTTATGTGTCTATGTGAAAATCGGTGCCAAGTTCCGGTGCATGTCTATGTATTTGGCCTTTGAAAAATATTTTCCTAGATATCATATTTTTCTGAAACTGGAGGAAAATGACTTCCTTAGAAAAAGNAAAGAACCCCCCCCCCCACCTACCCCCCCCCCCCCCCCACATACACACAATTTTCTTTTTTCTTTTTTTGGATTTTCAATTTTCTTTTTATTTTATTTTTCTGAACCACAGACCCACCCCTCGCAATTTTCTTTTTAATTTTCTTTTTTTGTATTTTCGATTTTCTGTTTTTTGATTTTCTAAATGCAAAATACCTTAAATCACCCATAAACTTGGCTCAGATTATTAGTATCCTCCCCAAACTATGCCCGGTCTTAATTACCCCCTCAACTTGGCCTTTTGAGAGTCATTACCCCCTTAGACGCTGATATGGCAAAAAGCGTGGGTGCACTTGTCTGCCACGTGGATTTTTCTGTATATGTGGCTTTTTTTGAAAAATAAAATATATTTTTACTTTTTTAAGAATATTACTTTTTTAGATATTTTTTTTCAAATACAATTTATAATAAAACTTGGATAGAACTACATTATTTAGGCTAAATATTTTTATTTGCCACAAAATAAATAAAGTTTTAGTTAATCTTTTTTGAATTTGACTTGAAAATAAAGATTTATACAATTAAAATAAATAGTCAAGGCATCTAAAAAGTTATAAAAATACATAGTTTGAAATTAATTATTTTGGCTATAATTTTTTATATAGCTCTAAATTACGGTGCTCTAAAATTATTATTATTTTTTTACTGATTTTACCTAAAAAATAAATAATCATTACATCAAAAGAAGAAATAAAAAGAGTGTACAATCGCAAGAAATAAAATGAATCACTTGCATTATACTGCAATTTGTACACTCTTTTTATTTCATCTTTTGGTGCAATGACTACTTATTTCAACTGTGTATTTTTACTTTTTTAGATAAAATCTGTAAAAAAAAAAAATATTTTTAGAGCACCGTAATTTAGAGCTATATAAAATATTATAGCCAATATAATTAATTTCAAACTATGTATTTTTTATAACTTTTTAGATAACTTGACTATTTATTTCATTTGTATAAATCTTTATTTTCAGGTCAAATTCAAAAAAAGATGTAACTAAAACTTTATTATTTTTGGAACAATAATAATATTTAGCCTAAATAATGTAGTTCTATCAAAGTTTTATTATAAATTGTATTCGAAAAAAATTATCTAAAAAAGTAATATTCTTAAAAATGTACAAATATATTTTATTTTTCAAAAAAAGCCACATATACTGAAAAATCCACGTGGCAGGCGAGTGCACCCACACTTTTTACCACATCAGCGTCTAGGGGGGTAATGACTCTCAAATGGCCAAGTTGAGGGGGGTAATTAAGACCGGACATAGTTCGGGGAGGATACTAATAATCTGAGCCAAGTTTAGGGGTGGTTTAAGGTATTTTGCCTTTTCTGAACCACCCACACCCCCCTCCCCCCGCGCAAAGGAATATTTTTTATTTATTTTCAGTTCTGATTTTTTTAATTTTCAGTTTACAAGTTCAAAATTTTATGAGTTCCGAAGTTATGAGTTCGGAGGTTTATGTGTTTGGAAGTTTGCGATTTAGAAATTATAGAGTTTACGAGTTCGAAAGTTTAGCCGTTCAGAAGTTTATGAAATTTATGGGTTCGGAAGGTTGTTGGTTCGAAAGTTTATGGCTTCATGTTTATTGTGTTTAAATTATAATTTATGAATATTCTTGAGAAGTTATTTTCCTTATTTGCGTACCAAATACCGGAAAATGAGTAAGATTACTACTTGTTTTACAAGAAAATATTTTCTTGGAAAATATTTTTCACGAAAAATATTTTCCGTTATACCAAACACACTCTTAGTGCACATATATTCTCTAGTTATGTTTTGAGTTGCGATAACAGGTCAGTCTAAATTTGATCCTTGTAATCGTCCTTTGTTTGTGTGGGGCAACCCAATAGATGTGATGTATTGTTCTTTCTTGTGAAAATTCAATGGGTGAATAGCATGTTTGGCCAAAGCTTCTAATTTCAAACAAAAAAAACATTTACTATTTTAGAATTTAGAGAATGAAGTTGTTTGACCAAACTTGTAGTGAAGAATAAGCACTTCTGAGCAGTAGTAGAAGTTGTTTTTCAGCATATAAGTTTCGGCCGACAAAAAGTAGTTATTTCCAAAATAAATGCTTTTGATTTTTCAAGACAAGATTACCCATACCCATTCATATGATTTGGTGTAAACATTGGTGTGGTAATTTTACCCTAGTACAGTGAACTAAATTTCCAAACGGCACAAAACACTCAACTTATGGGTTGTTTAGATGGTCTTTACCCATGGTTTTATAATGTACAATATCGTATTGTATTGTATTGTATTAATGAATTCATTGTTTGGATAAATTGTATTGATTGTTGTGGTTTAATAACATTGTTATTGTTTGGTTTACTGTATGGTACTGTATAATGGGTATAATGAAATAAGTAACCATGTGTAGACAATAAATTGCGTCGAGAACATATAATCAAGACTGAAAAATATCGCAACAATCATAAGATTTTACTTTCGAATATTTGAGTGTTACAATCTCTATGAATCCTCTGATTCTTCTTTTCAATATAAATTCAAGGGCCTTTGATCTTGATCTTGAATTTTAATTTGATTTATCCATCACGAACATTTTGATTGTTGCCACGAATTTTATCACGAACAAGTAGCCTTGATATTGAACGCCTTGTATTTGATTTGACTTTGTTCTTGATCTTGAATACTTTAATTGTTCTTCGTTCTTGAGCTTGAACTTGATTTGTTCTTCGTTCTTGAACTTGAAGTTGAACTTGGATGCTTGAAGCTTGAAACTTGTAGAGAAATTTGCAGCGTTTGATCCACGAGCTCTCTCTTGCTTCTTGTTATAACTTCTGGTGTCTAATCTAGGTTATAAAGAATCATATTTATAGTTGTGGAAGGGAGGAGTTGTGATAAGAACAAACTCTTTCCGACCAATCAAATTGAAGTGTGATATGGCCGCATTTGATTGGCCAGAACATGTCACTTGCACACGTGGCACGGTTTCATTAGCCATTTAATGTGACTTGGCATGCCTTGTCATTTTGACACGTGGCATGATCATATTGGCTCTTTTGTTTGACTTGGTGTGCCACGTCATTTGACACGTGGCACCAAACTGGGCCTCTAGGAAGATGACATCTTGGGCTTAATGAATTTGGCTCATCACTTTAGCCCAATGGATTAAGACCTATTTCTTTAACTCACATGTATTGGACTTATATAATTAATTCAATTACATTAGCCTATAATAGTTATTTGGACCAATATATCTTGAATTTAAAACATAGTCCAAACTATTTAATAAATTTAATTCTAATAAAACTTACATGCCTACAAATAACCCCTACTTCAAGACTTATCGGAGTGTCTAAATTTTTTGAAGACTAGACTTGAAATATTTATACTCGAGCACTTGAGCCAATAACAATTTGCTCGCCAATTTTATGAAAGTCGTTGAACTTCAAACTTTCTAAGACTTCATTTTTGTTCAGAGCTTGAGCATTTGTGAGGTACGACACATGACTATTTTATTTAATGTATATTCACTGCCAAAACTTCAATTGATAACCGATTGATCCATGGGAACAAAAGGCACAATCAGAAATAAGCTTGTATTAGAAGACTAAGCCATGAGATTTTTAAATTCACAACCCTTGGAATGATATGAGTTCCTACTACCTACACATGTCCACGTAAGGTCCACTAACTACAAAGGGTATTTATCATTAATAAGCACTTGACCTCCAAATAGACTTCCCTTTGCAAGGAACTGACACCGCTAAATGTGAGAAACTTTGTGGTTGGTTCGTATTAAACTTGAAAATTGATTCCTTCTCAAAGTCTGACTTTCACCTTATCCATGTTGGAGACAAATTGTAGTTGCCTTTACACTGCTATTTCGATCCCACATCGGGACTATATGTTCTATAATGCCTTTTGCAAACTCTATAAATACAGTATACTTTATTTTATTAGCATCACTTTCAGCTTTTGCAAATCACTTTGAGTTTATTTTTGATGACTTGGAAGCATTGCCGCGAAGGTAATTTCTTTTTCTTTTCTTGTGCTTTTCTTCTTTTGTCATTCTTTTGTAGGTCAAACAAGAAGGATGTGCTCTTGTTTAATGAAATGATCCATGCATGAAGAAGACAATCTTGGGGTGTAAGGGGATGAGTACTAATCCTTGCCCAAATATCGGAGAGATTACTCTCGTGGCCCGACTATCGGAGAGATTACTCTCAATGTGGCTCGACTACCGGAGAGATTACTCTCAACGTGGTCCGACTATCGGAGAGATTACTCTCAGTGTGGCTCGACTACCAGAAAGATTACTCTCAAAATGACCCGACTATCGGAGAGATTACTCTCAATGTGGCTCGACTACTGGAGAGATTACTCTAAAAATGACCCGACTATCGGAGAGATTACTCTCAATGTGGCCCGACTACCAGAGAGATTACTCTCAAAATGACCCGACTATTGGAGAGATTACTCTCAATGTGGCCCGACTATCGAAGAGATTACTCTCTAAATAACCCCACTATCGAAGAGGCCAACGTAAGGTACAAAGGAACTCATATGTCCACCTTAAGATTGGAAAGTTATAGTTCTTTTAAGGACAAAGCCACGAAGAGGCCAACTTAAGGTGCAAATGGACTTATATGTCCACCTTAAGATTGGAAAATTATAAAGCTTCAAGTCGAAGACGACATCGACTTGAACACTTGGAAAACTTTGAAGATTTGGTGGACTTTGTATACTTCAACTCGAAGATTTAGAGGGTTTAAAAAATTCAACTTTAAGATCGGCTAATTTGAAGACTGAAACTTGAAGACCGGCGGACTTGTAGACTTCAACTTGGAGACTTGGAGGGCTTAAATATTTTAACTTTAAGACCGGCTAATTTGAAGACTGAAACTTGAAGACCGACGGACTTGGAGACTTGGAGGGCTTAAATATTTCAACTTGAAGAGTAGCGAACGTGAAGACTTCAACTTGAAGACCGACGGACTTGAAGATTTCAACTTGGATACTTCAACTTGAAGACCGACGAACTTGAAGACTTCAACTTGGAGACTTTGAGGGCTTAAATATTCCAGCTTCTCTTTTGCTTTACGTTGTCCGACTTTTATCTTAGTCGCATAATTTTCAACTTTACGCGCTTGTAACGAAAGATTCATAGCTTGTCGTGGAAGAGTATAAATAATGAATCGTTTGATTTCTCATAAATTAGACTTCAATATATAAAACATATCCAAAACTTAGAATCAAACACCCTCAGAATCAACCCAGATAATATATTGAAACCAACTTTAGATTCTACCACGTAGAAAATTTTAGATTTGCGCAGTCTCACCAAAAAAATCATATCTTGGTGTAGAA
Organism: Nicotiana rustica; assembly: GCA_005239535.1. NCBI lineage: Eukaryota > Viridiplantae > Streptophyta > Magnoliopsida > Solanales > Solanaceae > Nicotiana > Nicotiana rustica. The sequence continues at coordinate 145,352 of ML457831.1, read as the reverse complement.
AAGCAAAATTATGAATTGTTTAATTTCATGAAAATTAGACTTCAAAATCTAAGATATATCCAAAATTCGAAATCAAACACTTTGAGAATTATTCCAGATATTATTTTGAATCTAACTTTAAATTCCGACACATTGATAGTTTCAGATTTGCGCGACTTTACCGAAAGAAATTGTATCTTGATGTAGGGATGTCGAAATCACAAACCACTTGATTTTATGAAAACTAGTCTTCAATATCTAAGATATATCCAAAATTCGGAATCAAATACTTTTAGAATCTTCCCAGATATTATTTTTAATCTAACTTTAAATTATGTTACATTGATAGTTTCAGATTTACGCGACTTCACCGAAAGTTTTGTATATTAAAGTAGAAATGTCGAAATCATGAACCGTTTAATTTTATGAAAACCATACTTCAAGATATAAGACATATCCAAAATCTGGAATCAAATACTTTGAGAATCATTCCAGATATTATTTTAAATCTAACTTTATCTTCCGACATGTTGATAGTTTCAGATTTGCACGACTTTGCCAAAGAAAATGTATCTTGATGTGGGAAAGTCAAAATAACGAACCGTTTGATATATTGGAACTTATCTTCCAAATATACAACATATCCAAAATGCAAGATTTAATTCCTTAAGGATAGTTTCAGATAATATTTCGAAGTCAATACCAAATTTTGACACACTGACAATTTCAGACTTGCGCGACTTCGCCAAAAGTTTTGTATCTTGGTATGAAAGACTCGAGATTGTAAGACCTTTTTAATTGTCAGAAATTAAAATTCAAGAGCTTCATTCTCACCAAAGGTTTGACGAACATGAAAGCATAGTGAATCCCCGAACATCAATGAAAATGCTTGGCAGCCTCCTAAAAGATATTAGTCATTTTATTGAAGACACTAATTTACCATAGCGGCTTGCCCTCTTTAAATCAAATGGGATCCAAAGTTCAATAGAAGAATGGTATCTCAGCTCCATTTTCAAGTGTTGATTGAATGAGTTACGCGTCATCGTACTTCATTCAAACAATGATTGGGGGATTGTATCTTTTGAACTTATGCGACTGAACTCAGAATGAAACTCTAAGCTGCCTACGTACCTCGGTGAAGATGATCAAGTCATACCGTAGTTCAGAATGGGTAAATTATTTTTTTTTTATGTCCTAAATTTTTCCTAGACCACTTCTTCCGAGATTTTCAACCTAGCAGGCTCTTCTTTTTTTCTTTTTTTATGTCTTAACTTTTGCCTAGACCGCCTCTTTCGAGGTTTTCAACCTAGCAGATTTTTTTGGTGTGGGTCGTACACAGTTTAGACTCATGCGGGCCAGGAGTATAGGAATATGCAGTTTAGGCTCATGCGTCAAGGAGCGTTGCAACTTCACGGATAATACTTCTTCAAAAACTTGCCATTGGTAGGGCAGATTCTCATGCCATTTGCATCAACCAGCTTGTAAGCCCCACTTGAATAAGGTTCTTGCACGACATATGACCCATCCCATTTTGAAGTGAACTTCCCTAAGGGTTTATGGGAAGTAATAATGGGTCTTCTTATGGAAAGGACTTGATCTCCTACTTGAAAGGATCTTGGGCGAACTCTTTTAATGAAGGCGCAAGACAATCGAGCTTGATAACATTCAAGACTTTGTTGAGCTTCCAACCTTTTCTCATCAAGAGCCTCCAACTCTGCTAATCGAAGTCGAGCATTTTCTTCATCAGTGATACCTTCTTGAATAGCTAATCGTAATGAAGGTATTTGACGCTTGAGTGGCAAGACGGCTTCAACTCCATAAACGAGTGCATAAGGGGTCGCTTGTGTTAGCGTGCGGTGAGTTTTCCTATATGCCTACAGATCTTCCTCCATACGGTCATGCCAAACCCGTTTGGATTTGGAGACGAATTTCTTTAACAAGTTGCATAGTGTCTTGTTGAATGCCTCGGATAGACCATTGGCGGCAACATTGTACATAGAAGAGTTATGTTACTTGAAGCCAAAGAGTTCACAAATCTTGTTCATCAACCTATTGTCGAACGACTTTCCATTATCCGTTATTATGTAACGAGGAATGCCAAAGCGATAGATTATGTTTACTCGGATGAAACTTGCAATATTTTCCTTTTTTACCTCCTTAAGAGCAACAACTTCAGCCCATTTTGAGAAGTAGTCAGTTGCAGCCAAGATGTATAGGTGCCCACCAGAGGATTTTGGAAGTGGTCCAACAACATCCAATCCCCAAGCGTCAAACGGCCTGGATGCAAAAGTAGAATGCAACACTTCAGGAGGTTGATGAATAAAGTCTGCATGGAATTGAAAAGCCTTGCATCTTCAAGCATAGTATAAGCAATCTTTCACCTTCGTCGATCAATAATATCCCATCATTTTTATATGGAAGTGGAGCTTTGGTCCTGACTAGTGTGACCCACATACCCCAGAATGTGCCTCTTGCAAAGCTTGGAGTGCTTTTTCTTCCCCTAAGCATCGCAAGATTACTCCCTCGAATGACCTTCTGTATAGAGTATCTTTGTAGTAGAGGAAACGAGGTGCACGACGACGGATTTCAGTCCTTCTCCTCGTATTTTTTGGAAGTATCCCATAGCATATGTAGTCAATAATGGGTTGTGTCCATTCTTGTTTCTCAACTTCAGAAACAACGACAAGATGCTTGAGTTCACTTTCTTCACCTTCAGCCTCATTTGGCGGCGGTACTACACATTTTTGGTAGATAGTAACTTGCGCTTGATCGGGCAGGGTCAATGATGAAGCTAAGGTAGCTAAAGCATCAGCCTTCTTATTTTCTTTCCTTGGCACATGCCGAATAGTCACATCACCGAGCCACCGCATTAATTTTTTAGCGTAATCATGATATGGACGTAGTTCAGCCTTCTTGACCTCGTAACTACCTAAAAGTTGATTGGCCATTAACTAGGAATCACCATTGCAATTGCTTCATATCTACAGCCATTTCAAGCTCAAGTATTAATGTTTGATACTCAACAACATTGTTGGAACGGAGTTGTGTCAAGGTGAAGGAGTAGGGAAAGACTTCACCTTGGGAAGTGACAAATACTACGCCAGCACCAGCTCCCCCACGATGCGTAGCACCATAAAAGTATATCATCCATGGAGGTTGAACTTGGCCAAATACATCGGCAACCTCTTAAAGTTGTCCCCATTTTTCACTTACACTCTCTATCTTAAGAGCGTTCCATTTGAACACTTCAAATATATCTCATATGTGTCATTTAGACACATAATAGGCAGTCAAACACAAAAGATGTATGTAGTACACATGCCAAAGTGACGAATAAGAAAAGGACACGTGGATTTAATTTAAATAAATAAAAATAAAATAAAGAACCAGCCCCCACCCCTTCGTCATCTTCTCCGATTATCCTCCTTATTTCGTTATCTTCCCGACATGATCCCGCCCCACTTTGTCTTCGCAAAACTCTACACCTCATTCGTTTTCTTCCCCAGATCTGATGTGAGAAAGCACGTCTAGAATTGCCGGAGGTCTGTCAAAGCTTTGCCGGAGTTGGCCGGAGGTCTGTCAAAGCTTTATATTTGAGACTTGAGGTCTTCAAAGATTTTAGGTCTGCGCTCATTTTTGGTTAATCCCCAAAAAACGTCAAAATCGACATCAAGATCTCAGAAGGCTAGTTTCCAATTCCCTATTGGCAGAATTGCTCGTTTTCTTAAAGCCGGCAAATATGCCGAACGTGTTGGCGCTGGTGCCCCTGTCTATCTCGCCATTGTTCTCAAATATTTAGCCGCAGAGATAATTTCCCTTATGTCTCATTCATGTGAATCAATGTTCACTTATACATTAAAGAACTACTAGATCTGCACTCATTTCCGTCGAAGAAGGAGGTAAGAGAGGAAGAAGAGGAAAGAAAAAATAAAAAAGAGAAAAAGGGTGAGGAGTTTGTTTTTTGGACCATTTCACGCGCCTGAAAAATGTGAGGAACACTTGATTTGCCATGTCAGCTTTTTGTGTCTAAATGGCACATATGAGATATGGTTGAAGTGTTCAATGCAACACACTTAAGATAGAATGTGTAAGTTAAAAGTGATGACAACTTTGAGGGGCCGCCGATGTATTTGGTCGGTTGAACTTCAATGACCATTGCGTCCTCATAAGGTAGTTCATCAGTTAGCTCCCAGTCATCAGGTATAGGATGATCTGCCAAGAAGTCTGCCAATGCTTGTCCTTTTACAGCCTTTTGAGAGACGTACAAAATCTCGAATTGTTGAAATTGGAGGTATCATCTCGCTAGTCGATCACTAAGAATAGGTTTTGACATCACGGACTTGATGAGATTTGCTTTAGAAACAAGACGAACAATGTGAGCTTGAAAGTAGTGCTTCAAATTTTGAATTGAGAAGACTAGCGCCAAACACAACTTTTCAATTGACGAATAGTTCAGCTCGTTCGGTGTCATCATCTTGCTTAAGTAGTAAAGAGAGTTTTCTTTCCCCTCACTATTTTCTTGGGCCAACAGTGCTCCAACAAAGCTTTCTTGCGCCGTAATGTATAGTATCAATGGCGTTCCAGGTATAGGAGCTTCTAAAACTGGAGGCTTCATCAAGTAGGTTTTGATACTTTCAAAGGCATTGCTACAAGCTTGGTCCCACTTGAAAGGAACACCTTTCTTCATGAGGCGACTAAATGGTTGGCACCTTCCAGCTAGGTTCGAGATGAATCTTCTAAGGTATGCTAGCTTTCCTTGCAGACTTTTCAATTCATGAATATCCCAAGGCTCAGGCATTTTCAAAATGGCATCCATTTTGGCTCGATCAATTTTGATCCCTCGATGTTAGACAATGAAACCAAGGAACTTTCCAAAAGTCACTCCAAAGGCACATTTTAATGGATTCATCCTATGTTGGTACCTCCGGAGCAACTCAAATACCATTCTCAAGCCTTTCAAGTGGTCGCCTTTCTCTCTTGATTTTACCACCAAGTCGTCAACATAGCATTTGACATTCTTGTGGAGAAGATCGTCCAAAATATTCTGCATAGCCCTTTGGTAAGTAGAACCAGCGTTCTTCAAGCCAAAAGTCATTACATTGTAGCAATAAATACCCTTTGGGGTACGGAATGCAGTAAGCTTTTCATATTTTGGTGCCATGCGAATTTGGTTATAGCCCGACGAATCGTCCATGAAAGACGTTGCCTTGTAACTAGTAGTAGCATCGATCATCAGCTCTGTAATAGGAAGCGGGAATTCATCTTTGGGACACGCATTGTTGAGATCCCTGAAATCAACACATACTCGAATCTGGCCATTCTTCTTCCTTACAGGAACAATACTTGAAACCCATGTTGGTTTTAACTTCCCAAATAAATCCAGCTTCAATGAGTTCGTTAACTTTGATTTCAATCGGGAGAACCAAGTCCGGCCTAAAGTTCCTTTGAGCTTGCTTAACAGGACGAGCGCCATTCTTGACTGCAAGGTGATGGACTGCCACTTTAGGTCCAAGCCAGGCATCTCTTTGTAGCTCCAAGCAAAGACATCCCTGTACTCCTTGAGTAACTCAATATAAGTGCTTTCTTCATCAACTTCTAATAAATCACTTAGGTAGGTGGGTCTTGGTTCTTCATCAGTGCCAAGGTTAACTTCTTTTAAGGCGTCAATCGTCGCCTTCACCCCTTCTTCAAGTTCAGGCAGAGCATCTTTTGCATCTTCGTCTTCTCGAGGGTCCCCATCATTGAAGGATATGAGATAACATGGTGAAACATC